>VZRI01003227.1:314452-447792 GCA_013397515.1 Upupa epops
ATTATTCTGTGGCTTGATCTGGATGGTTTTGAGGCCTTAAGCCATTAGTTTCATTTTGTTTTGAAATTTGAGTCTTTATTTTTCTGAATCTTCTTCTGGGTAGCTTAGAGTCTGTCTTGTTGTTTCCGTTTTCTTAAAACCAATAGGAACTTCTGCTCTTCCTAAAAGAAACTCTTTCCACTTGGGAAGAGAGTCTGTCACTGATGCCCAATATTGAATCTGAGAAAATATAAAAGAAAATTTCAAAACCTGTTTTTAAAAAAAACAGAGATATGCAATGCACAGTTAAATCCTTACAAATGAAGCAATTCAGAAAAGAACAAGGTACCTGCACATGAAATTTCAAATCTCTGGTATGAAACAAAATATCTTGGAAAGATTTCACTTTGCGGCAGGATCTGTGAAGTGACTGAATGTGCCCTCTTGTGGTAAGCAACGGGTTAGATTAGACCCTCTCAGTACCTTTAATAAAATAGACTGTGATAATACATATAAAAGCTGCTTTTGGAAAAGTTTAAGTACATCTGTTAGTGGAATTTAATTCTGAAGCTCAAAAAAAATGTGATAAATGGAATGTGTTATGTAAACTGGCTATCCTAGAAAAGTTTACAGTAATGTAGTTCAAAATATTTGAGTAAAATTTTAGATGTGATAAATCACTGCTGAAGTAATTTGCTCCAGTATTTGGATCACAATTTTTTTTTTTAAATGTCTCTACTCTTACCCTGTGGTTTAGTGAAAGCACTGTAGATTTTCTGTTCCTTTCTCAGCATTGCCCTGTATCTCTGAGTAATATGCTTAATGACCTTTTTGTCCGTGCAATGGACATACCACTAACCATTTTTTTGTTCGTATCCTAGGGATACCTCTGCTCTTTGTAAGATTTAAGGAAATGTTAAGTGCCATGTACTTTTTCTCTTTTTCACAAAATTAAGTGAATCAAGAGTTATATTAAGCCAACACCTTAAGTATTTCTAGACATTCACATCCATTCAGAAAAAGCAATTTTGTAGTAGGAAACATTTATGGTACATACATAGTGAGCCTGTTTTTCTGAGCTTGTTTAAGTATAGAATGTAGAAGTGTACCACAGAATCCAACATCTCCCTGCAGAGTATTAGATTCCTGGCTAATCATCTTGATCCTTACATGTAACTCAGATATAACTATGGCTTTTGCGGATTTACAAAAATATTTTCTTCAACAGATTTACTCCAAGAATCTTCTCTGACAAGCATATGTGCTGTCACACAAAACTACTCCGACTTAGCAAGCTGGGGATCCATTATAGCCATAACTTTCAAAGTATATTAATACAGACACATATATGGCTGAGTGAAATATGCTCAGAAGTGTTTTGGAACAAAGCACGCACAAGAATTTTGTACCATGAAAGAAAGTTTTCTTTTTCCACTAATTATAGCACTCCTCTCTAGAAGTATAAAAAAGGCTGAAATAGGATCTTCTCCTTCAAATAGTAACTCTCTTCTAAAATTCAGCTGCTGCTGCAGAGCACAGAAATCTCTGCAGCCTTAAGCAATTGCTCTGCATTCTCCAGTTTGCGCGGACTCCAGTCTACATGCCGCAAGCAGCTTAATGCCTATACATGGCAGAGGGAGAAGCAGTCCAAAACTCATCCAAGCAACAACCCTAGAGATGCCTTGAAAGTCTTCAAGAAGTCTAGAAGTGCTCCTGAACAGTCAAAAGCAGTGAAATATTAGTAGTTTGGCATCTTTCTTTGGTATCATTCAAGACATACAGGTATCTAGGAAAAAGCACCCTTCTGCCTAAAATATCTACAGAAACAAAACCCCAGACTACTGAATGGTCATGCTCAGTGTGCACCCTGTCACAGTGACCAGAGTGGACTACTTATAAAATGCGAAACTTTTAACACTAACAAGACAAAAAAGACAAAAACTTCTAACAGTAACAAGAAGTGGTACCTCTCATATAAGTAATAGCCTAAGTATTGGAACAGTTGTCCAGCAGACATAAAGCTAATGTACAACACACCTCTTTCACAGGCTAAGATCTGTACCTTTCCCCTCCTTTGACTGTGTCCTAACACAGCTTAGTGTGGGACACTACTACCGTGGAAACTAACCAACCATACAGCAAAGAACCTATGAACCACTGAGGCAAGAACCACAAGTGGGAACCTGACTCAGTAGCCTTGTGGTCAAGATGCTTAGCATGCATTAGAAGAGCTGTTCCCTGCTCCCAGGACTCTTTCCGTCCTTCCCATCGCATCATATGGATAAAGCAATTTTCAGATTAGGGAACTGAGCTCATTTGGTTGGATAATATTTGGTTCTCAAGGTAACCTGCTGTTCAAAATTGTTATGTTTAAATAGTGTCTGTAGGGACTACAGGTTAAGAAGTAAAAAAAGAAGAGTTCCTGCTGTAACAGTATTTCTTATAAGCTCCCACACAACCATAAAATAACTTCACAAAGCAAAAATTTCTATGCTCCTGCTGATCGACTGTTGACCCTGAAATGTAAAGATGACAATCTGTGAAAAACTGAAAATGGGACGATAAAACAATTTAAATAGCTTTGACATAATAAACACAATAATCCTCTGATACTCACAATACACATTTTTATATTTGACTTGATTTTAAAACAGAAGTTTGTATAGAACTGAAAACTGCTAAATATTTCCACCAGAATGCTCCAGAATTGAGGGACCTTGCCCCAGAAATTTAGGTTCAGCTTGCTACACAAAACACAGGCCTTTGGCTATACCAGTCACTGGATTTTAAAATCAATTATTTTCACTTTAAGAACATGCTTTGGGGAAAATAAAAAAGCAAAATATTTGGTAAACAGCAAGCAAAAAGACAGTTCTAGGACTTACTTCTAACTTAACAGTATCGGGATGTGGAAGGAAATGCGCTCTTTCCTGCAGCTTTTTTTCTGCTGCTTCTATATCCTAAAACATACACAAAGCACATTTTAAAAATCAAACACTGGGAATTTTAAAAGGAAAATGCACACTCACATAAAGACTCTTCAAGTCAGTAAACAAACCCCTTACAGCTACAAACTGTTTAGGTAACAACACTGAAGCCAAAATCTTTCTGTCTAGTCATTCTGAAATCCAACCTGTACTAGTGAGAGTTCCTACATATATTTTCTGTACCTTTGTGACATGAGAATGTGTCATGACCACAAAAAACCTTTGCTGGAAAACGCTGCTATTCTCTCCAGACACAAGGGTAAATTACAGTTAAATTATCTTCTGTAAAACTTCAGAACACAGAGGGGAACAGAATGCTTTTCCCTGTGCTGTATTGAGACTGAAGTACGTATTCTAGCTACTGTAACTGCAAAGTAACTAGGCAAATTATGTGCAAGATCTTTACTCCTCAAGACAAAGATGACTTGCTAATATGCATGCATAACATGTGCACAAAAATGGAGAGCTGCAGCAAGCTGTTCAACAGACAAACTTGGATGACAATGCACCTCACATTGCTTTCTAACAAAAAAAACCCACCAGTATTTGGGTTTCTGCTTGACCAGCAGCTGTGTGCTGGATTAACAGAAGCCTAAGTATTTTTTAAAAAGAAACAACCCAAAAATGACAGCAATAAACACATTAAAACATCTCCCCAAACTAACCACCCTCCCCCTTTAAAGTTCTGACCCATTCTTGTGGGCTTAGTTCCATACCCAAACATTGAAGAGATTGAGTGGTGGGCAGATGAAGAGAGACAGAAAGGGACGTGGGAGTGGGGTGTGAAGAAGCCAAAGCTGAACAGAGTGGAGGGGGAAAGAAAGCATAGCAGATGGCAGAGTTGGGAGCAGAGAGCGGGTGTGAAGAGTACAACAGAAAAACTAAATGAGAGAGGAAATTCCCCAAAGGGACTTCCCAAATATTCACCACCACTGCCTCTGAAAAGAAGAGTGAGATTCTGGAGGAGCAGATCCACAAGAGAGACCAAACATGATTACTTGCATTGAATAATAGCCAATCTGAACACATCTATATACAAACAATGCCCGACTCCAGTTCAGTTTGAAAAACAATTCAAATTCACTAGAGTATGATTAATCAAAGCAAACACCAGCCTTGCTGATGGATGGAGTTCAACTTTGTGAAACATATACGGTCAGTTCAATTAACTGTGTTCAGCTTATTTTATTAATTTCTTCTACCACCTGAGTGCATCCTCTTGCACGTAAATACAAACCTAATCCAAACAAAACCGTTCTCCTTTTTCTACAGCAAAGTATCAGAAGCTGAAAGATGTTTGAGACAGAGCAAACCAAGTCTCAGATTTTTCTGAAATAAGGAAGTAGGTGCCCCTTTTCAGGTGAGAAAAGGTAAATGGGATCAACATGAAGGAGAATATGAAAAAAGATGGAGGCCATCTGAAGTCACAATGCCACAATAACAGAGGGTAACACAGACTTAAGTAATCTAAGCAAGGAATTTCTCTTTGTTGCATGTTCTTAGAACAGACACACCACAAATAGCACCAAATGAAGCTCGTATCAGTACAGCTCAGATGAAGTTTGCAGAAGCTATCACTGTACTGAAAAGAAGGATCCATCAGTAATCTTCACATTCTTCCATGGGATTTTTTTTTTCAGTCATTAGTCATTTCTGATTACTTCTTCCCATTTCCTGTAGGAATTTTCACAGGAAGGAAGACTGTCACAGTCAAGATCATTATATCTTTATATGAGCAGCTAAGTCATTGGAACATTTATGGTGATAAGAAATGAGTGTCTTTCAGGCAATAAAAGAGAGAGCAGTTGTGCATATATGTTCAGTAGAGAAGGTCACTTTGGCATAGCCTAGATATTGGATGTGTCTTTTCATTGCTCACTCTACTTTGTATGTTGTGAAGTCTATTGTCATTCAGAATACTGATTTAATGATAGACAGTGAAAGAAATTTTTGCTGGAAGGTGTAGTAGGCTTTAGAAAATAACTGGAACTACTGAAAGATTAGATAGCACTTCTTGCATTTCTACACAGCTGGCAAGCTTTGTATGAAAACAAAATCCTCATCAATATAAAAATAAATATGTCAGCAGCGTAAACTTTCTTAGGAAAAACAGCAAATGTAACATGTCACAGCACTGAAAAAGGAGAGCATCTTACAGTGCTTCCCCTAAAACCACAAGGACTGGGATAAAAACAATTCAAGTACCTTCCCCAAAGATAAAATGGAAGGCATGACACAGGCACCACCTTTGGGGGGACCCAAGTTAGCTATCACTTATGGCAGAATCCCGGTGAAATAATTCTAGAATGATACGCCTGTGAAGCAAAGCAAATTTGGATTAAATCACTTTCCCAATTCTAATTGCTATATAGCATATTCTTTATTTTCTCTTTCATGGTACAAGCTGTTGCACAGTAATACATATTTCTAAACAGAAGAAATATTACTGACAAATGTAATAAATTAGATTATAAATACTAGTCTAATTTCTGCTTTATTACGACAACATTATATAAGAACCACATGATACAGATTTCCTAATCTGCAGTCTCCCTCTAAAGACATTAGGGGAAAGGCTCTGATGATTACGTTAAAATGCTGAACAAGTGATTATAGTGTTAAAATTTTAATTAAAAAAAATGTTTGTTTCTTTGCTTCCTACTGATTAGAAAATAAATTAATTTTGAAATGCTTTCCTGTGCATAAATATCAACCAGCACAGAGAAGGAAAAATGTCTTTTGCTATGATCACATACTGAAAACAACCGATTTTGCTTACACGCAGAAAACCAGAAATGCAAATAAAAAAATAACACTTCATCATGTCCATGTATTTTTGAGTAGGCCAAATCAACAACTCTCCACATGGTAACTGTGAAATGTACAGTGCCTGGTATCAGGAACAATATTCTGAAGCTGGCACATTAATCAGTCTTGTTTTCAAGCTTCTCATATATTATTCTGCAGAGATTTTTTTTTCCTCCTGTTTTCTTCTGTTATCAGAAAGCATCTGCAGGAGCGCATGCCTGTTAAAACTAGTATAAAATTAATAGATTTAAACTGATTTATGCTACTTTATCCTGCAACAGAATTTGTTTTGATACATATGTTTTTGCTTTTTTCCTGTATAAACACCAACATTTTTGACACTTGAAAGGAACAATTTAGAGCATGTGACAGAAGATGGCAAATATCTGTTTAACTGCAAAAATATTTACACTCTGTACATGTCTGAGCTATTGTTAACATTTTCAATACAACAAGCCTTCAGCAGCACAAATATACCCCTCATTTCTTTTGTTCACCTCTGTATGTAAACTGAGAATGCATTTACAAAACACAAATAGTTTATAAAAAACTGTTTTTATTAAATAAGATTATTAAGAATGCACACGGAAAATGGGTGTCATAATAGCTGAAACTACTAAATCAATGGAGCATGAACTCTAGGAAAAAATGAATCCAACCACTTAACCCCAGCCTCCCACTGAAGCACCTACATGTACCTACACCCAGGGCAGGGGTGGTTTGATTGCCCCAGCCTATTAGAGTTCAAGTTGAAGACTCTTCCTTGTCATGGGACAGTTTAGAAGGAATCCCTGGCTAGTTGATCCACTCCTCACTAAATATAATTTCTATTTCCATATAAGAAGGGCCTACAATAGAACTATACCAACCCAAAAATTGAACTTACATCTTAACCAGGATCTGCATGTAAAAACAAAAAATGTTGGGTCACGCTGATTTTCTAGAGTAAAGTTTACTTTTTCAATATGCACAAGACATGCAACATGGACCCCTAATAACTAAATGTTTAAAGAAAAAGCATGAGGGGTATTTTTTTCCGCTGTTTCTAAACAACACAGGTGCCTTAAATGCACACTCACATCAGTGGTCAAGCACAAACTCTTAAAATTCAGATGCCTAAGATAGGGGTTCCAGAAGATATTTCAGCCTTCTAGTCCCTGTCAACAAACCTTGAGTTTTTTTAATTGCCCATTCTCAAATGTCTGCTGAATTTATGTAGAAACGCAAATCTCACCTAAATATGACAACAGGTATGTAGACAGTTATTATTAACAGTATCACCACTGGGAAGAGCCAGAAACACTTAACCCGCTTTTACAGACTTATAAGTAGGATGCTTGGAGTCACTCTACACCTCTTGAAATAAAATAATTGAGCTGAGAACTTCTTCCACAAGTTCACAAGTTTACACAACCTTAGTGGGAGAATAGTTCCTACCTGGACTACAAGCACTATATACTGTTCAGTCTCTATTTCCAAAGATATCGCTGTATCTTGAATCAAAGTGCATGGTGCTGTGAGTCTTGTCAGTCTTTTAAGTTCTCTCAGGCAGGAATGTAATGGCATGTGTTGCATCTCTGTATGTACTTAAAAAAAACCCAAAAAAAGACAGAAGATAGTAGCAGCTGCCACTACAAGGATCCTGTAAGAAGGGTATGGGGAAATAGGTAGTGATGCCATCAGATAATAAGGACTTGTCATTTAGTACGTTTGGTCAACTTCCAGAAGAGGGAACTGTGTATGAGAAAATTCAGATGATAACTATAAAGAGCAAACACTTAAAAAAATTCCTGAAGATAACCATGACATTTCAACACAGTTCCTGGTAGTTGCAGAAACTTACATTTAAAAGTGCTGCATTCCTTTTATGAGCTGCATCAGCTGCTTGAGTTTGCCATGTCTTTTTAGTCTTTTTGTCTCCTAGATAAGTCTCCATCTGCTGTAGCAGCTCTGATCTCTGAGACAGTCTACAAAAGAAAACATTTTGCTAAGTGGGTAGAACATTTTGCTCAGGAGCTAGAAAATAACCTTTTTACCTTACCCAGTTCTCTCAAAACTATGGGGCTAATTAAGCCGGCTGTAGGGTGGGTGTGTTGGGGGAGGGAAAAGGTACCGGCAGACACCACCTGCTGTGGTTGCACGAAGCTACAGTTGCAACCAGCAGTCCTCATATGCTGAGGTGCTTGGAAGCACTTAATCTCCCAGAACAGGGAAGACAGGGTGGGTTGGGGTGACTTGATCAGGGCTACTCTTGCTCATTGGCAAGTACTAGTTGTTATAAGAAAAGCAGATTTTTTTCTGAATCATTACTCTATTTGCTTCACAGTGAGTTTACAGGGCAACAAAGAAGCAATTCTCTAATTGAAGCACAGAGTGAGAGAATCCAATTACCTTCCCCAAACAGGAATTTAACAGGGACAGGAGGTTAACAGAGGAGATCTTAAAACAGTACCATCATTGGAATTCAAAAACCTCATCAACCTAAATACCCTTAGCAGTAAGCAAGGACGCTAACTACAATAGTTTATGAAGGAAGAGTGCCACCTCCTGGAACACAAGCCCCTTGCTGAAATAGGTTGTGCTCTCTACAGAGCTCAGATTCACTGTTCACTGTATGGGTTTATGCAGTGAGGGAGGTCTCACAAGACCACACCACCGACTGCTGTGTGAGGTAGGCCACTGTGCTGAAACGATTACTTACATCTCTTCATGTCTTCTAGTCAAGTGAACCTCTCGAGCCCAATAGCATGACATTTTCAGTTGCTTACCCCAGCTTTGTCACTCTACAAAAAGAAAACCAAGTGGAATAGAAACTTTCCAAAGACATAAATGAACATGCATTTTCAGTTTTAACAATTACACGTTAAAAAAAGTTGCATACACGAGAAATAGTTACAAACATCCCAAAGTTACACCTGTAAATATACCAGCCCCCTACCCAGAATCTGCCACAAGACACTGTTACAGTATGCTTTGAATACATGGTGCAAGCTGCCAGCGGACACAGTATGCTTTAGGAAAATCTTACCATATTGTAACAGTATGAGAACTAAAATCTGACTTGAGGGTTTCAGCTTCAGCATCGTTTTCTCAAGTTTTAGATGCTGGAAATGTGCTTGAATAATTTGTGGGCTACTGTTTACATTATTGATTTCTGGCTTTTGTCCTGTTATTTGAGACACAAAGAAACACTTGTAAACACCACTTATTTACATCTTCATTGTTACTGCCTCTCGCAGTTCACACAAATCTGTTTAAGTACAGGCATGAGTAAACCAAATCACTTAAGCTACTAAACCAGTTTAATTTTTGAATGCTTAAAAAATTAAGTGAAAACCTCTCAAGCTCAGCTCACCACAGCTCAAGATACAGTATAAAGCTTGAACTGGGTTTACCTGTACTGAATTTGTGAGATATGAAGGAAATAAACTGCCTGCTGCATATAATTGAGCTCTTATATGGAGAGAACAGAGACTTTTCAGAGAACTGGGCACATTTGGCAGCATTTTTTCACTCAGAGGCGACTGCTGTTAAGTAAAACTGAAGAAAACAAGAGACCCTATAGCATATTCACAGTGCTGAAGGGTGGGAGAAGGAAATGGTCTCATCGAGCAGGTTAGGAAAGACCTCCCCTAGCAAGAGACTCACACACAACTGTAAGGCGAGTCGTTCCCATGTGCGCACTAACCTCAGCAGAGGCCGTTTACCCAGGGGCACATGCCTTAGCACACTGAAAGCCTCGACTGTGCGCCCTGCCTGCTTGCTGGGGCTCCCCTTTGAGTTAGGAGGGAGAACACACAACCCCACCCTGCTCCTTCCCTCGGCCGGAGAACCGGCAGTGTGGGGATCAACAAGCCCACCAGAACATACCATTGAGTAGGAGTGAGGGAGAAGGAGGCCGCGGACAAGGACAACCTCACGCGCCACAGACCCAAGATAGCTTCGACCACGCAGCAACGCACAGCGCCCCCCCCCGCCACCCTCTGCAATGGAGACGGCCGAAAAGGCGGATCCTCGTCACACTCGCTGATTGGCCCCGCCGCGCCTCGGTAGGCGGGATCAGGCAAGGGCGGGATTCGCCTTCGCCACTGCGATTGGAGAAGAGGGAGGAAGCAGTGACCAATCACCGCTGGTGGGGCGGGGGGAGGTGGGAGCGGGTTCGCGCGGTCACTGATGCCGCTGAGAGGCCGTTGCGGGCGCGTGCGAGGTCCGAGGCGGCGGCTTTGGCTGGCTTAGGTTGTAAAACACCTTTAAGGTCAGGTCCAACCACGAACCCAGCTGCACTAAGCGCACCACTAATACCTCCATGACTTTTAAATGCGACCAAGGACGACGTTTCAGCCCCCTTCCCTGGGCAGCTTGCCCAAGGCCTGATGGCCCTTTCAATAGGGAAGTTTTTCTTAGTGCCTGACATTTGCATGCGCAGATGATTGCTAAAGGCTGCTCCAAAACACCTTGACTTGTCTGTCCCCTTTGATAGTGCCTCATCATGAGCCTCTTACTGCTCATTAGAAGTTTCTTCTTGAGATTCCTCAGTTCTTTTCTGATGATTTTGGTTTTTGTTATTCTTCACCATTCTCTGATTTTGTATTTCTGCAACAAGCTTACCTCCTTAGAATCATGGAATCATTAAGTTAGGAAAAATCCTCCAAGATAAGATCATCAAGTCTAACCAACACCACCACTATGTCCGCTAAACCATGTCCCCACAGTGTTACATCTACATGGCTTTTTGAATCCCTCAAGTGATGGTGACCCTACCACCTCCCTGGCCAGTCTTTTTGGATGACTGACCACTCTTTCAGTAATGAAATTTTTCAGGCAACTCTTCTGGCAATAACATTAATTCATATAATGTCCTATAATTAGATACAAGTTCTTTAATGTAGTTGTCAACTTACCCCTCCTTATTGCAGCAGTCAAGATAAATAGTGCTTAAAATCTTACTTTTAATTGTTTTATCTACCGTTGTGATTTAAAAATGAGACTTTCCAATAAATGATAGAGTGAAAGCAGAGTCTGTCCTCATTCCTAATGGCGTGCAAAGCTAATGGTTATGGCCTCACTAAATTTGTTAGGAAGCCTAAGTCTTTTGCATACTTTTCTGTGAGCTACACCAGTTCTCTGTAATGGTGGTGATCCTTCTTCCTTGTAGCATTTAATGAATTTCAGAAAGAATGCAGACAAATTAAAGTTTGGTTTGCATAGACCATTATATATGTCATTTGTGGAGAGAATGCAAAGAGCGTTTTAGTTAAGCTACAGATACTATCAATTGTTCAGTGTTGCAGAAACAGAGTCACAATGGAAACCATAATTTCTTAATGACTGCTTCACGTGACAGTGGACGAAACACTCTGTAACTTCATAGATAATGAGCTATAAACTCTGCCTTTAGTTTTTCAGTATTGATGTGTCTTTTTTTTTCTTTAGAAAAGCAAACTAGCCTAGAACAGTTCTGAACTTGTCTAAAGTATAAGCTTCAAACCTACTTAAAAGAAAAGATGACTGCTACTAACAGCCAGAAATCCTCAATATGATGCAGTGGTTCCTAGTATATGCCAAGCGCCCACTATCAAGTTAGTGAAGGCCATTGCAGAAGAAGAGCTTTACAGGTTGCAGTCATCAACATGGGGCACCTAACCGTAGGGTGCTCTAATATTGTATGTGTGTCATGTTGTCTGTGCTGTCAGTGTCTATGTCCCAGATTCCAGTTATCCTGTGCATCTTGAAAAATATAAAATATAAAAAGGCTTTTTCACACAGATACTGTGTCTTCTTTAGACACTTCTACATGTAAATTTACTGTTGCATAGCTGATATAAAATTTTCAATAAGTAGATAACTGCGAGACCCAGAGATGTGTATTAGTTGTGATAATATAACCAAGTTTAACACCAGAGCAAACTGCAGAAGTGCAGTCTGCAGCAGCAGTGATATGTGTGAGGCTGTGTGTCATGTGTCGGGCTGTGCGTTCTGTGAGCGCCTGGATATGGAGAAGGGACTTACTTTTAGCACTGAAGTATGGGCAGTTCAACCCCAGGTTCTTCTTAACCTTGCAATTTGGTTTTATTATGTAAACATCGAACATCATGAATTGTGGCACTAGGTGGCACTTCAACACAGCAAACAAGGACTTCTGCGGCTTACAACGCTCCAGAACAAACACATTCTGTTCTAACATGCAGTTAATTATACCCTCAAAATGATGTCTTGGATTGGTATTACTAAACAAACATGTATAAAATGTAATTACAGACAGTGAAATAAATACTGTGGGCTTATAATTGCAAGATATGTTTTTTGCTTGTAATCTGCTACACACCTGTGCACCGTTTATATAGTGAGAGGACGTTATTTTGTCACTTTTACTAACATTTAGAATGGTGTGATTTAGCTCTATGTGCTTTTATTTACTGGTACCATTTTTTTTGCCATATGTCAGCTTCTAAAAAATGGAATGTTTTCATGTATTGGGATTTTCAGCCATGAGTATTTCAAAGGGAAAACAATAAGAAGGTAGGGTTTTTATATAAAACCACTTTAAAAGTCTTTTTTAAAAAAGATGCATATTTTAGTTTTTTTCTATTTGTTTTGCTTTCCTCTTCTCTATTCACTTTTTGAAGGTATAACTCTATCGCTATAGCAGCTTAATATCAACTTGGAGATCTGAAGTCTATCTGTTCATAAATGTTTCTTAGGCAATACCATTGGTAAAATGTACCAGGTCTATGTGGGACAGTCTAAGAGCTGTAAAATCCCATCAGAGCAGCTTGTGGCCATCATCTTGGCTTCTGACAGTTTTTCCAATGTAAGTGTAGAAGTGTTCATCAGCATGTTGGTCACCTGCACAAGTCCTGTGCTAAGCTGCTTCATGTTCTAACAAGCTAAAAAGGCAAAGGTGTGCGAGGAAACATCTTCCCAGTGCAGGAGCAACCTGGAAAGTGAAAAATGAAAATGAAAATTTATCTTTCCCCTCATGTTCCAATATTCACAGAGTTGCTCTCAGCCTTACTGCTTGACAGGTCCCAGGCCAGTCTCTGTTCAGGGTTACAAATATTTGTCTTCTCCGTGGCAGTTAAAATGAGAACTAAGATGAAGCTAACAAGTGGTAGGACAACTTGACCACATGCTCCTGTATTTGCACATTGTTCTTTGGCAGTGAAGATGTGTGGTGTGGTACACATGCAGCAGCAGTACACAACTGGAAGTCACACTTTGTTGGAAGGAAATTGCCACTGCATTAGTCCATGCTCAGACAAACTCTTGTGAACAGTCTATGCATGCTTGTTGGAATTGCCCCCAGAGAGCAGAAGACCTGTTTCAGGTGAACTAGGACCCAAATAACTGACAAGATGGGCTGAGAACCCATCAGGAGGTGCAAAAATAGTTGTCCAAACCAGAGACAGTTGGGTCACATTTGGATAAAGAAAAGGAAGACCCATGCAAAGAGAAAGTACCAATGTTTGTGAGTGCAAGGGCAAAGGTAGTAGAGCTGCAGCTGGTTTGTGTGCCCGTGATAGTACTGTATAAAACTGGATCAGGATAGGCCAAACTGTATTCAAGATCAAAGTCAGAAATAATGTTTGTGGTAGAGGGACATAAGGAAGAAACCATTTGTGCTTCAAGTAGAGATGAAAACCTGATAAATAGGACAAAACTAAGAAAATTTAGCGGTAAACAATTTGATTATTTTTTTCTTTTGATAAAGATCCCTTTAGGTTCTGGAACAGTCTGTTCAGGTTGTAGTAGATATAGCTGTGATATATATTCTAGCCTAGACAATCCTTCAGACAGTGTACTGATACATCCACTCAGTATCGTCAGGGGGATTCATGCCTTGACATGTGCTTTCCATCATCAGTTTCTACGGTATTGTTAGATATTTTTGAGAATTTCAATAAAACAGTTTTGCCTTTAAGTAATAACATTAAGAAGAAAAAATCTACAGTCATGGACTGACTTTAACAGAATTACAGGTAGTAGAACATCTTACAAGTAATTATAAAAACTATTTACAGTAATTATCTTGAATCTAATTGCTTCTCAGCATGGTAGTATAGTAAATTGCAGCTTTATTTCAAACAACTCCTGTTGCCTGCTTTCCCTAAACTAAACACAGGAATCCCAGTGAAAACAAACACCTGAGAACTGCCACTCAGTTCCTGCCTCAACTGTGTTGAATGAGGATGCTCAGTTTTGAACTCACAAGCAGTGAGTTCATCACTTTCTGTGCTTGTGCACTGAGGACATATTCCCTGTGAGAGCAACAAGGAGAGGGGACAGAAATGCACCTTTTGGCTCTGAAGTGAGTGTCTCATCAGGTGGTATATACATGAGAAAGGTGACTTTCCTTAAGTTCCCTTCCTAATCATTGCAGAGAGATAAGCAATCCTTGATGGTGATGTAGGGCACAAGGCAGAGCATTTGTAGTTGCTTCAAAGGTCCAGAGGGATCTTTCTCTTTGGGTTCTATAGGGAGCTTTGAGAAACTGGCTTCCTCAGACTAGTCCTACAATTATGTACCTGATTCATGTCCGATCACAGAATTATAGAATACCACATTGGAAAGGATCTCAAGGATGTTGGGAAAACAATCTGTTTCAAAACCAATCACAGCTCATGTCTATCACAACCTAGTCAATGTTCATTGGAGTTCCTCTAGACTGACCTTGGTGCCACATGAACAGGAAACCTGCAAGCTTTGGCCTGATTTGAGATTCCTACTTGAAATTGTAGTGAATTTGCTAAGGACTAAGTTGGTGCCTGTAAATGTTGATCCAGTCACAAGCAGGTGCTGCTGGTTATTTAATAGTCTTCCACCTGTTTCCCATGCTGCTTTGAGTAGACTGGACTGCTTAAATTTGTATTGGCTCATGCTCTGAGATAACCACAGACGTCATCTTCTGATTTAGTCAGTTGGCACTGGGTATAACTTTTATCTACTGTGAATGAGTACTGCTGTTGCCATCTGGTCTTGCATTACAATTGTCTTATCTACTGAAACAAAAAGTACTTTGAATGTTAACACATGCATTTATGTGAACATCAGGTTGCCTGATATTAATAATTTAACTTTTACTGTAAGCAGAGATAGAAGACATGACATCACCTTCACAGGCCTGACAGTTTCCTTATGAGCTGTATCCTCAGCCCATAGGTTCCATCTCTGGTTTTGCCATACAAACCTGAGGAGAAGTGTTCTATTTTTCACTTCAGTTTAGGTTTTGAATGCTTTATGTGTTTCCTCCATCCCCAAGAGAAATTAGAGGCAAAACACTTCTCTTATTGCATAACACCAACATTTGTTGACAATAAAAATAACTAAACTTGCCCAAGAAGCCAGTTTCTAATAAACCCGTTTACTAGGTTGTTATTATTAAAGGTGAGCTTTTCATTTTTTACAAAAAACCCACTCTTTTTCAAGAAAGGTCAGTCAATCTTTTTAGAAAGATTTAATAAATGACTTTTCCCCCCTTACCAAATTTAGTCTTTTGCTGAATTGTTTCAGCTCCTATTAAAGCTTCACAAAAATGTACTTTCTATTATATTTCTTCTAATAGGTTTCTCAGCCTTATAACTATAATAAATTTGTCAGTCTAGCTTCACTGAACACTGGACTTGAAAACCCTACCACAACAGATTATAAATATAACAATTTCTATACCCTTTCAAGAAGTTTTACCCTTTCTTTCAACACACTTCATGTACTCAGCAATTCAGTGAAAATAACCTTTCAGAGTCATTATTTAAACTCTCTTTCTTGGTGATAGCACAGTCATTTGATCAGTCAGTCAGAAAACCCAAGTTCTGTTCCTGTCTCTGCCAAGGTGGATTCATAGTCTGAACCAACTTGCTTAAAGTCAATGTTTTCTTAAGTGTTCATTCATGGGAAATGACCACCTTGACCCATATAGGGCCTGATTTTAGGAGTAGCTGATTGCTCCAAACTATAATTTAAATACTTCTGAGCTAAATGCCCTTAGCAATTCTAAAAAAAACCAAAACAGTCTAATGGCATCTTGTTAGGTAACCAGAAATGAAGACCTTCAGAAGTATCTTTTATAGCAGATTTTAAAAAATACTAAAGTATTTTTTGTTCTTCCCTAGCATCTTTCCTCTGTTTTGCTTCTATGAACTTTGGTTGTTGTATTTGTTCAGGTTTTCTCTATAGAAAAGTTACATTTTTTTTGAGAAACATGAAATACAGTTTTGATGTGTCTTCAGGACACATTTTAAAATTTGAATGGATTAATGTAAACAGAACGTAACAAACCTGCTAGAACATTAATAACCATGCTAAAAGCAGAGAGGCAAGCAGCATGGTAGCATAAATCTAAGAAAAGCAAACACAATTGAAATAGCTCAAGCCCTGTGTCATAAAATGAATCAACTTTGCTTTATAACACTATGTAAAGAATAAATAGCAATGCATCATCTTTGCTTTGCACGGATGAATGGGAAGTAAAGGCAAATGTTATCTAAGTAATATGAAAGCATAATTAACTAATACTTTCCAAGGATAGAAATAGTCTGCACTAATCCCAAAGTACAGCACATCTTTATTCGCAATTTAAACCCACTTCTCAGGTTTACCCATAATCAGCAAATGGGAGAAAGGATAGACTGTCTCCTTCCTCTGGAGAGAGCTGTACAGCTGAGCTCTTTGCAGACCTGTCATAGGTCATTATACTTATGACCAACCTGTGGTGGTTATGCTGAGTTTCTGGTCACCTCTGCTTGTAGAGATTGTAGAGATATAAGAATACCTTTTAGGACTATCAAGATGGTGGAACAAGTTTCTTCTGTGAGAAGAGATTAAGATGTTTGACTCATTTATCAAAACAAGCAGAAGAACAAATGGATGCAGTGAATACTCAAACTTTTCTACTCAAAAGAAGGTTTAAAGTCTTAGTCATCAGACAAGTGAACTTGTAGAACAGCCTTCCAATCTGTGGGAGGAAGAGCAAAAAGATGGATTCATTTTAACACCAACCTTCATTAGCCTGTGACTGGCAGTCTGAGATGCAACGTTTGGTATGACCTTCAGAGGCAAGCTGGACTTGAAGAGGCTCTCCAGTAGCAGGTCTTTTGTAGCCACCACATTCTACTGAGCAGTGCTTGTGAAATTCACGTTACCAGCTTCAATACTACAATCAGCTGCTAGTGATCTTTGAGAGAAAACCTGGGGATTAAAGCTCCAAGTCACTTGCTGTTCTAAGCTCCTGGCTATGAACACTGTTGCAGAGGGAAAATTGGCAATAAACCTCATAATGCAGAACTCCTGCAGCCTGCTTGGCTTTGCCAGCCAGGCTGGTCTGCTTGCTCTTGACACCAGAGCTGTGTCGGTGTGTAGAATATTGCTAAACCATTCAGGCTTTGGAAAGAGGTTTTTCTAAAAAATACTGCTGTGTTGTGAAGATATTTTTGTCTTGTGTAGGCTTCTTAAAGTATAAACTTCTATTTGTTGTTCTCTTACTAGAAGTATTATGATACAAAGTCCTACATGACATTATTTGTAGTTGACTGTTTGTCTGAACCTGTTTCATGGCCTAAGGCACAGAAAGGCAAGTGAATTTAAAATTTAGCTTTCAAGTTTATTTTCAAATGCTGTCAGTTTAAAGTATTAAAATAACTGTGAGTTCTAACAACACTCTTGGATTTTCTTGTCCATCTGATTATCTTTGGCTTTCCTGCATGGGGCTCTATTTGTGACCAGAGTTACACACAGCACTATAGAGTCCAGGCTTTAAAATAACTGAGTAAAAATGTCAGTGCTGCCATTAATGTGAAGAGGGTCAACACTTTGTTTTCTGTCATTTATGTTTTGGCTTAGCAATAATGTAGTATCTTTCTTTGGAAAGATAAAACAGTAAGTCCAGTAAGAAATATGAAAAAAGAAATACATTCCAAGGAATGAGAAAATTACTTCCCTTAGGGAGTGTCATTTATTTTCTTCATTAAACCATATTGCAGAAGGACATCAGTTGATGGCTGGCTCTTCAGCCTCTGAGAATGGACATGGTTCTGGCAAAAGCTATAGAGTTACAGCAGTTTATGTCATTTTTTATAGAGCATGTTTTTCTAATTAAATGAGGCTTATGCAGTCCTGTTCTGTGTGTGTGCATAGCTGTGTACACACACATGCACACGTCTTCCACATCTCTTTTTTCAGCAACTTTTGAAGCTGACCAATTGCAGCCAAATTCAATGTCAAAGTTATGAGTCTCATTGCAGAGACATTGCAATTTTGTTAAAATAGTTGTCTATTCAGAGGAAAAATAAAGGCTATAAGGAGAGCATACTACTTGCTAGATGCCAGACTGTCCATGTAGGATTCCTTTCTACCATCTATAATCCATAGGAAACCAGGCTTCTTGGATCTGTTATTCATAGTGCTGCTCATCTACTTACAATTTGTCTGTATTTAAGGCAAGTGCTATGAAAACAGTTTATATCAGCAATCAAGCGATCTGTTGCTGAAATATGGACTGCTGTATAAATCAAACCGTTAGTGAGATGCCCTAAATTTCCTCTCTGGAAATGGCTGTCTGTAATTGGGCAATCTCTCAGAATAATTTGTGATACCTTTTTACGCATTGTGCCAACTGGAGTAATCGAACAGGACTGATTAAAATTATGCTTCTCCAGTCCTATTAAAAAAAATACATTCATAACTTTTATATACTTTCAATTGTCTTAGACTGTTGGAGACTCTGTGAAGGAATTGTTGTCTCTGCACTAGAAGACACTTGGCCGTGTGAAGCCCTATTCATGTAGAAGAGGTAGGAAAGGTCATGAAAGCATTGCTGGGGATCTGTGGCCCCCTTCACCACCCTAAAGGATCCAAGGCACATCACCACAAAGTGTGAAGGTACCTCACAAAAATGTAACACTGGCAGTAAAGGATCATTTTTAGTGTAACCTGAGTATTGTGTATCAAGCAGTTTTGGACACGAGAGAACTAATATCTGGGGCACATTACCCACTGTAGCGATAGCACAGGTTTAGGAGTAACATTCATTGGAAACTGCAGACCAGATGAAGAAAAGAAGCTATATAAATCCATCCTATAAGGGAACTGAGTATTTCTTAAATAAAGACAGAGCTGGTTAATGCAAAACAGTGCAGCTGTAATTACAAAAATCATCACATGTTCAGTCACTGAGGCTTTAGAGTTGCACTGTGAGGAAGAACCAAAGTGAATTGATAAAGAGAAATTTTAAATGACTTCAGCTCTAATCCATTGATTTTGGATCTTTGGCTAACTCGGCTAACTCTCAGCTAAGAGAGCTTTAATTGCTAGCATTGAGAACAGAGCATCCTTAATATCTATGTAAGGATGTGGTCTTCACCCTTATTTAGACCACTCCTGCTCTGTTCTTCCAAGCTAGGGAGCCTTTACCTCAAACCCTAAGTGCTTCTGTATCAGCTTGATATATAATTCTGTACGAGGCATTGTCTTTTAATGAATTGTGTGTTTGCAAAGTTCTGGGAAAAACCCAACAAACCCACTTTTTTCTTTTCTCCTATATTTTATAGTTTTGTTTGGTTGGTCTCACTGCACATGCTTGCAAGACTATGAGGAAACACAACCCTTGGAAGTCTGAGATGTTAAGATATACATACCTTCCTTCTCATAATCTTCTGGAGTAGTGTGTGTTTAGATTTCACTCGCTTATAGAAAGGCTATTGGATTAATTTTAGACAACTACTCAGCCTGGTATGGTGGTGAGGAGGAAGAGAGACAATGAAAGATCTTACAGCCTCAAGATTGAGATTTACAATAAAAGTTGTTTGGGAACATTATTACTTTACTTCGAGAAACATTTTAAAAATACAGTTGGATTAGTTGTTATGTTCTAGCTCAAAATACATGTCTGAAAATCAGATTAATCTCATTGGAGACACTAAATTAGTAATGACATAATCCTTTTTTAAACTGTCAAAATGTTCTACAGAGCCCCACTTGTAGTTATGGAAAAACAAGGCACACATGAGGGAAATGCTTTAGAAAGAACCATCCGTTTGCAGGCAGGGTGCAGGATCAGATGTTTGCCATGACATCGCTGATGTGCCAGACAGATCTTCCCAATATAACACAGGCACAAAAATCTGTATTACTGAAAATGTAGGAATATTTGTACTGTATTCAGTTTCTAAGAAGGAACGACAGTGCATATCCATGGAAAGTGATAAGAGCAACAGACATTAATTTTCACCAGGCTCTGACTGTCTGCAGACTAGATGCATCCTGAACCAGAGACTGCATCCACAGCCTCATGTTTACTTCTCAGTTTAAACTCCATTGTGTAAATGTCTGAGGATGAGGTAAAGAGCACCATACATAAATAAAGAGAAAAACTGTCTCTTATTATGCATCCACACACTGCTGCTGCTGATGCACATGGGTCCACAGCTCAGGTCCCATTATACTGCTACAACAGAATAATTCTCTTCATCATAAATATCTTTGTTAGAAGACTGAAATAGATATGTCTAAAATTGCTCAGGAAAGTATGCAGTAATGCTGAAAGCCAAGAGATTTAGTGATAAGGTGACACTAAAATCTTGGCTCCAGTAAAGTCAAAATGAACTTTGGCAATGGCTTCAGTAAAGCCCAGATTTTTGCCCTGAGAATCTGCCCAGACCAGCTGCTCTTCCTGGATGTCCTGAGAGTGTCTCCTGCCTTAAGGGGCTCCAAGGAAAGGTGTGCTGTCATGAATTCAGAAAGCTGGATTTTAACAAGCATGTGTGCACCATGAATGGCTGTGCTACTCTTCTTTTTTTTTTTTGAAAAAGTCCTCTTTCCAGCTTTGCTGTTACTTTTCACAAAGTCTGATACTGCAGTGTTTGCATTCCACCTTGGGAGGAAGAACTGGCAAACTCCACTTAATTACAGAGGATTTTGTAAAAAAAAAGTTGCTATTTAGATAATACTGGAAAGTGACTGTTGTGAAAAATGAACAACTTGAGAATAAACAACATTTTTGTCTTGGCTTTCCGTCTTTGTACATGTTAATCAGGAACAGTCCTTTGGCAATTTCTCTGGCCGTTCTACAGCAAGCACTTCTTCTTGTGGGTTTAGTACTTTATGTTGTGGCCATTTTAGTGAAATAAAGCTATTAAGAGCATGGTTGGCATGGATGTGAAACATACTTTAGTTTCTTGTTGAAGATGTGTCTTCAGGCACTAGACAGAGCTGCTGTGAAAGGAGGACTGAAGGTGCCAGCTCAGAGATGTGGGTGAGAGCAGAGCTGGCAATTACTGTGGCCTCACTGCTGCACTCAGACCTACAAACCTGCATTGAGCTCTGCTGACTTTGGAGACTGTTGGTAAACTCTTGGTCTTGTTCCCAAATTTGTCTGTCCCAATACAACAGCAAGAGCTGAGCTGCTACAGGCATCAGCTGCCACATGGGCAAATGCAGTTCATGAGTTATTGATAACCTCCTCCTGGGAAGAAGTGGAGCCCTCCAGAATATCAACAGCATGTGACAAAATGTAAATGAGGAACATATAATGCAGCCTGGATTAGCTGCACAGAGTAACTTCTTAGCACTTGAGTGCTGCCTGTTTGTGCTGTAATCTCTAGCAGTCCATACTACAACCTCATAATTAGGTTAGTTTATAAATTCTTAATACATAATATGTGCACCTAACAGATAAGAATAACATGGGTTACAAGCTCATCAGCAGATAATGCTCCACTGCAGTAATAATCAACCTCCCGAGCTCTGTAATCACCTATAACAATTGAGACCTATTTGTGAAAATACCTATTAATTCTTACTAACTATTCTAAAAGTAAGTTTAATGCAAGACATGGCAGTAATGGGCATGTAATATGTGATCGCTTTTAAAATAGTATTTTCTCTTTTAGTATTCACTTATGCTTGACAAGTTCTTTCTGTAAATAGGAAATGTGCCAGCTAGAACTCACGTGTGAGGAGAGAAATTTACTTTTCTTCTGTTGCTGCACAGTTAGGGTTTTTTTTTCTTTTTTGAGCTGGGCAGAGGCAGTAAGGGTTTCTTGAAGGAGTGGTTTCTTACAGCACTGCATAGAACAGCATGTAGGTTGAGTTACATGAAATGGCATCCTCTGGGAATCACTCCCTGCAACAACTAATCCATGTCAGTCAAAGTGTGTCCCCTTTACTGAACACAGTTCCATGTGTCTTCAGTGGGCCAATGGCCTCCTGTGCCAACCTTATGACAAAGTATCTCACACTTACCTTGGATCTCAGGTTCATGTGGATATTTGAAAAAGACTTTTGAGGTCATGATTGTGGGAAAGCTAAAATCACACCCTCCTGAAGCTCATTACTTTCTGAATTGCCTCAACCTGGGCCTAAAGCACAACCTTTGTGCTTTAGTGGAAGCTGTAATAGTTGTAATGACATGGTGTGAGACCCATCCTAATCCTGTTTTATGCAAGCTGAAAATGAATTTTTAAAACCCATCAGGAAGTTAAGGGTAAAAATAAAATATCTGGAATTCTTCAGTTTAGAGGCCTGCTGCCATTCAGTTCAGGAAGACTACAATGTCCCCAGTGCTGTGGAGGTGCCACCCCATAAAGACTATGGATATAGTGCCACAATTTTCCAACCCCAGTGTATGAGAGCTGACTGTAGCTTTACAGCTATATATATATATTATTGTCTCCTAGGGGAAGCTGAACTTCAAGTCTGCTACCTGCTCTGCATAATGGCTGGGACAGACACTTAGCTGTGTGGATGCGGCCAACCTGTAGTGGAACAACTGTAGGTCCTTTTTCATATTGCCTTGCAAAAGTGCTTTGTATCCACCATTGGCAACAGAAGTCAACAAAGGAATGGATAGGAAGGATTTTAGTGAATAAATTGGCTTATCTTCTGATATTGTAGCAGTAGATAAAATTAAACAGAGAAAAACCTAACCTCACAAAGAAAACCCAGAACAAACCCCTTTCACACAGCAATAGCATGTTCAGACATTACACTGGGAATAACATGCAACAATAGGATTATGATGACTGCAAATATACCATATTGAAATAAAATTAGTTTAAAAGGCAGGAACAATATCATCACGGGACCTCGTATTAACAAACAATGAAGGTCTGGTTGCATATGTTAAGGTTGGGGGTAGTCTTGGCTGTAGTGGCCACGATACGTTAGAGTTTAATATCACTAGGGAAAGAATCAGGATGATAAGTAAAACTTCGACTTCAAAACTCTAATTAGAAGTGGGTTAGGGCTCAAGAAGGTAAGGGGGCTCAAGAGAGCTGGTTAATATTAAAGCATTACCACTTCCAAACTCAGGATACATGTATCCCCTTGATAAAAGAAATCAAGTAGAGGAGGCAGGACACCTGCATAGACAAGCAAGGACCTCATGGAAAAGCTAACAAGGACCTTGTGGAAAACTCACAAGGAAAAAGAAGGTTTACAGTATGTGGACAAAGGGTTAATTCTGATTATAGAAATACTGCCAAAGTGTTAGAGACTCAACAAGAATGGCCAAGGCTCTCTTGGAACTCAGGCTCACAAGGGAAGTGAAAGAAAACAAGTAGAGCTTTTTCAAATACATCAGTGAGAAATGGAAAAGTAGGGAGTAGGTGGGTCCACTGCTAAATGAGGATGGAATATGGTAATAGAGGATGCAGAGATGACAGAGTTGCGGAACGCCTTCTTTGCCTCAGTCTTTAGTCCTAAGACCATCCCTCAGGAACCCCAGTTGCTGGAAGTAAGAGAGCAGAATTGGAGTGAAGCACGAGGACCTAGGCAACTACAGACTGATCAGCCATACCTCCATCTCTGGAAAAGTGATGGAGCAACTCATTCTGGAGGCCATCTCTAAAGGCATGGAAGAAAAGAAGGTTCTTCGGAGTAGTTAACATGGATTTACTAAGAGAAATCTTGCTTGACTGCTCTGATATTCTTCTACAAAGCTGTGACCAAATGGGTAGATGAAGGGAGAGTGGTGGACGCCATATACCTTGACTTTAGTAAGGCTTTTGATACTGTTTCCCACAACATTCTTGTAGAAAAACTCAGGAAATGTGGCATAGATGATTGTTCTGTGAGGTAGATTGAAAATTGGCTCAATAACAGAGTTCAGAGGGTTGTGATCAGCGGTGCAGGGTCATGTTGAAAGCCTGTGGCCATTGGTGTTCCCCAGGGATCAGTACTGGGTCCAGTTTTGTTCAATGTCTTAATCAATGACCTGGATGAGGGGACAGAGTACAACCTCACCAAGTTCACTGATAATATGAAACTGGGAGGGGTAGCTGATAACAGTAGAAAGCTGTGCTGCCATCCAGAGAGATCTGGATGGACTGGAGAGCTGGGTGAAGGCAAACCTCATGCAGTTCAGTAAAACAAGTGTAGAGTCCTACATCTGAGAAGGAATAACACAAAAAGCACCAGTACAGTATAGGGGTGGTCCTGCTGGAAAGCAGTACCATAGAGAAACACCTTAGAGTCCTGGTGGGCTGTTTAGTCTTGAGAAAAGAAGATTGAGAGGGATTTTATTGATGTCTATAAATATTTGAGGGGTGGATGTCAACTGGAAGGGGCCAGTCTCTTTTCTGTGGAGCATCATGATAGGATAAAGAATATGGACATAAACTTGAACACAGAAGGTTCCACCTCAACATGAGGAGAAACATCTTTACTGTAACAGTGATAGAGCTCTGGAACAGGCTCCACAGAGAGGTTGTTGAGTCTCTTTCTCTGGAGACTTTCAAAACCCACCTGAATACTGTCCTGTGTGACCTGATCTAGGTGATCCTGCTTTGGCAGGGGAGTTGGACTAGAAGATCTCCAGAGATCCCTTCCAACACCTAACATTCTATGATTCTATGATCAGGTAGCTCTCTTGCATGGTGGAAATAGCTTTAATAACTGTATTGATGGCACTAGTCTAAAAAAAAATAAAGGCACTGTCTCCCTCAACACAACAGTAATTGTGTTAAAAGCAAGACCTCTGTGTCTAGAGCGTACTTTTGGTATTCACAGCCTATGAAACACAAGTGCTATGGCATGCCACAGAAAATCAGCAATGTAGAATGCTGAAATCTCAGAGATGGGTGTATTTCAGTGTATGGACCCAAACAGGGTTATTCATTATATGGAAAGTTAATGCATCATGTTGCCTGGCACAAGAAAATCAATAGATTGAACTCACTGTAAGTGCACACAGAATGTGGAATAAGAGTTCCAAAAGCAAAGAATCCAATTGAAAAAGTTAGTATCACCTCTGTGGGACACACTTTTTGGACTTGGTGGGAAGGAAATAACATAATGGGGCTTTGCTTTCTGTTTTGGAAAGGAGAACTGTATAGCTGGAGGAACAGAAGAGGAAGAGAGAAGATCCAGGCAGAAAATTTTGGCTGGGCTGGCTGTGTGCTCAGGAAGACATCAGCCCTGCTCAGGGCTGATCATTGCTAAGGCTGTGATTAAGTGGCTGTTAATAACAAATGTGTATTCAAAGCACCTGCAGTAGTAGGGCTTATGCCACTTGTGAGAGAAAGGACTTTCCTCATCTGGTGTAAAGTCTGTGGGGATACAGCTGTCCCATACCAACTTCCTAAATGAACAGGAAAACACCAGGAGGGCATTGGACTTGGTCAACAGTTTGTGCCATGTGCCTGTGATTTCTGTGATCATGTGAAAAATTACATTCATCATATCATGGAACATAGTCTTCCTCTCAGCTACATGCAGAGGCAGGAGCTTAAAAACAGGGATAATCTGAAAAAAAAATATGGGCATATAAAGTGAGGGTGTAGGTGGACTACTAATGGCCCTTACTGGCGAACTTTGCTGTAATTTCAACAACTTTATGACATTTATATTAAATCACCATGTACTTTTTGCTTGTCATTTTGGAGCTTTTTCTTTTTGTAATACCTTTTATGTGACAAACTCCAGCTTAATGTTTTTTTGGCAGTTAGATACTTAATCTTCCTGATTCCTGTGGATACCAGCATGACAATGTGTTTCAGAAACTATTAAAGCTGATGAATCAGAGACCAATCATTGATCTTTGCTGGGGACTGGAAGATGCTGAGCCCTGGCTGATCTTGTGCCCGTGATTCAAGCTGAAGCATTAGACGGAGAATTTTGACAAATAAAGTTGCGACAGGGCTCTGCTCATCTGACTGGGTTAGGTTGCCCTGAATCGGTTATTCTTCCTAACACACTCAAAATGTTTTCTCAGTTCACTGGATGAGTGTTATGAAGATAAAAATGATGTTATGAAGACATAGTGACACGAGAGCTGGCTGAAGCCCTCTGCTGTTGTGGAATGATGCAAAAATGTTACAGGACATTTTTTTTAGCACATGCAAATCATAAAGACAAATAAAAGATAAATAAATATTGCAAAACTCTTTAAACTGATATCCCTCATGAAACCACTTAGGGAAGTGTGTGGTGTGCCTCTTTCTTTCCAAATCCAGGACACAGTAGACTGCTATAAGATATGCAAACCTATGAGAAAAATGATGAAAAGCTTGCCGATTGCAAATGTACTTGTGATGACAAAGAACAAGCATTTAGAAGAATTATGTTGTTACCTAATGGCAACATGAACAAATGCAGTGATTTTAGTTTCATAATATAAGAGCCTACTGCTACAGATTTAGGGAGCTACATCACTGCTAGGTCAACAGCATTGCTGAAGTGCATCCAGGATCTACAGCCTCATAGTAGACAAGCCACCTGCACCCTTTTTATGTCAGAAAAGGAAAAGAGTATAGGAAAAGAAATGAACAAAGATTTACTTATGGCCAGTTTCACAGGCTGTAATGAATTTACAGGTCACTAGGAGGCTTTCAGGCAAAGGCATGATGTGTCTAACTGGCTCAAAGTAAGAGGCTATCTAGAAAATTTAAGTAATAAGGGAGCTTGTTTAAAGCACTAATGTTCAGAAGGCAGAACCTTTCAGTTACTGAAATTCCAAGAGTTTTTGTGACTTTTTTTCCTCCACTAATGGTGTTTTTCAGCTTGAAGGCTACTATTAAATAAAACTAAGGACATACTTTGCTAGTTGCAAAGTGTGATAACCTTTCTATATCTAGTTAAATAGATTAACCCTTTTGTTCTGTGTCACCTCTTCTCATACACCTCACTGTATTACAGTCAGGACAATGGCCAGGAGCTCACTTTGCTCACAGTCACCCCTATGACATTTGAACACGCTCAATGTTCTACAACCTGATGTTCTCTACAAATATCAATTCATGATGCCAAGAATTGAAATGGTATTGCAGTTAAGTGACATTAAATGATATTTTAAATTAAAACTACAGCTTAGATTCAGCATGTTCATCTGTTGGTCAGAAGAGTTCATCCAACATTCTGACACTGCACCAGTATTGTTAATAATTTGAGTTTGTTAAAAAAAATTTCTGGAGGATGAAGCAGTTTGAGGCCTTTATTTCATGCAGCCTGATTGGACCATCAGCACCAATGTATTGTTTTTCTATGGTTTGCTAGTCTTCTTGATTGTCTGCTGATGAAATCTGATAAGCACCTTGTTATAGAAAATTTCTTATTTGCCTAGTACATGCAGGGGACCCCCCCATTCCATCCCTTTTATGCACCACACAGGAACTTCTTCGCAGAGAGAAAATAGCCTGGCTTTCTTTCAGACATCATAATTTTACTCTCATTCACTGAGACAACACTAATGATCTCGTTTTATCCTGCAATCAGGATTGTCAACTCTCCTCTTGCATTTCCTTCTCAGCAAGGAACTGAAGAAGGTTACAGCCTTACCCTTTCACAAAAAGGAACATGCAGCATCTCAGAGTTCTGGGGCTGAACTACAGGACTTGCTGTGTCATGTGTCAAATGGTTATTATTTGCAGTAGACTTCCTCCTTCATGGTGATTGTCATTGTCAACAGTTTCCTGCATCCCTGTAAGTCTGTGAGAAGGAATTTGCCTTGCAGTAAATCCCTGTGAATGAGAACACATGGATCAGCATAAATGATGGTGGGACACTCTTACTTTAGCAAACTATCAAGTCTTCCTCTATAGCCCCACAAGGCCTGCTGATTACAATGTGTGAAGTTTAAATACTGTAAATCTATTAAAAAAAGCATAAATCATCAGAAAACAGGCTGTTCATCTGTTATAGTTATTTCCACATGAGCAGATGCTGGAGCTGTCACACACTCTGTAACAGCATGTGGAGATCAGGCAGGCAGTTGGGCAAGAGAGGTGCACAGAAGTACGGTGGGTCTGGGTGATGCTAGACTGAGAAGCCACAGATTTCTATTGGGATACAAAAGTACTTTTCAGGAGTCTGCACCAGATTTCTTACAGTGTCTGGGGTTTATTTGGAGGTTCCCTGTATTGCCCCAGCTTTTCGTTCCCCCATATCTAGCTGCGTGGCACCAGCTAACAAGACTGCACATTACCTTCTGTACTAATATGGTAACTACAAGCAAAGCAGCAATACATGGTATGGAGCAGTAGCCATCAACTCTCTTAAACCCATCCTGAGCCAGATTCATGTGTAGGAAATGTTTTAGTGCTCTGATCACTCCTTACTGCTGGCATTGTTCCTTGATGGACTCACAGAAAGCTGGGACCCATAGAGCCTAAACAGCACAGAGAAACCTCTCTATATCACCTAGGACCCCACTGCACATGAGCATTCAGATGGGACATAATTTTAAATCATAAGAACTCCCAGTAAAACAGCTGGTAGAGGGTTATGCCACATTCCTTCTATCAAGGAACATAAAACACCAGCAAAGCAGGCATCAACTCCTAAACAAGGATTTTAAGACATAAGGAAGATAACAACTTTAGAAAAGTGAGCCCAGTGACTGTCAGATTAATTGAGCGCAGTGTCAGGAAAGATAGCTTTGTGAAGTGTTGGTTCTTAACTCATTACAAAGTCAGGGAGACATCAGAAACATTGATTGGCAGCAAAGGGGGAACAGAAACCACAAGTGATCAATAAGGCAGCTGTCAGCAGGAGGGGTGACACGTCAGTGCATGAAGCACTTCACAGAGCTTGAAGTGGCTAAGTAATAGAGTAATAGGACTGGGACCAAACCATTTATCAAAATTATGTTTGTGTTGCAAAAGGTCTTGAAAGTACACCTTCTGACATTTGAATCCATTTAATAAAAAAGCTGCCACTACCTGTGCCTGCTTAGCATGGCTGTTAGCAGCTGCTGGAAGCCTTGAAGGCTAAACTCATTAGCTATTTATTACACAAGAAGTTGGGATCTCCTGATACCACCAATTAATTCAAACTCATTGTTAGTAGTGAGAAGTGCTGGTAAATCATATCTTTGTTGCTAAAGTATTAATAAACTACTTGGTACATCAGTCCACTGGATATAGGTCTCAGGCCTCCTCCCCAGCATTAGCACAGAATCCAAATACTTTCTCCAGGGCTGTGCCTTTTCTACTATCCTTCATGCCTGCCTCTCTTGCTTACCAGTAAGGGTCAAGAGGACCAGGCACTTCCAGAGCAGACACAGCACTGCCTTTGCAGTGTGGGGAGCTGCTGCTGCTGCTGCTGAGCTTGGCTTAAAGTGAGGATAAGAGAAGACCAGCCATGCTGTATCCCACAGGGAGCTCTGCCCTATATGCAAATCATGATCTAAATGGCAGGAGGGTGGGGCCTTGGAGCAGCTGTTGTCTGATGGAGATGTTTTTCATCTGAAGGGCTGCCTTAGGGCCTCCTGATTTCTGTAGCTGCTACAAAGAAATCTTTTTTTGTTGCACCATTGTCTTGGGTGATGTTCCCACTGCCTGACCTCCACCTTCCTTATGGCTGTTCCAGCTCTGTTTCTTGTCATCTCTACTAGAGATGTAGGAAGATTAACACCCTTTCCTTGGGAGTGATGCTTTAAATACCATTAGAGAAGCCCACAACCTCTCCTCCACTGCTGCATTTCCAGGCCATCTGTCTCCAGCATTTCACTAGTCAATGCCCTAGTTCATCCTGTCTTTGCTCAGAGGATTTCCAGATCAGACCATTCCTGTTGCTCTCTTTTTGCCTGTCTTGGATGGGTAACATTTTTTTCCTGTGTAGTTCTCCCTCCCCAAAAGAAGCATCTTTAAACCTGCTGTGCATAGGCTTCCCAGATCCCAGATTGGACCTCTCAGGCCTAAGGTCATCTTTTTCTTGCCACTGGTGATGTTGACACACACTCAGCTTGCAATGAGCTCCGTCTTCCAACACTTCCCAGACAAGCAGTATTGAGGTAGCTTTTCTCCCATGATATTGTTATGAAGCACTACACACCTGCCTTTCCCATGGCCAGCCCCAGCAGTCTGGCACTGGCCTGAAAGCCATGCAGAGGTCACTTGGACAGCATCGCCCAGAATGGGTCTAGCAGGCAGGGAAATGATTTGCTGCCCTCCCACCACCTTGTCTGAGCAGCAGGAGCCTGCTTGTAGGTTAGGGTTTGGCTGTCCTAGATTGCAACAGGAGGCTGTGCTCTGGGGTAAGTCTGAAGGAGACATGTTGTGAGTTAGCCGGCTGCTACTAGCGCTGCGGTATCAAAGTACCCATCCCATGTCCAGAATTGGACATGATTGGTGAACCCATAGCACACAAAAGAAAGCAGATTAATATATAGCTTATTGATTTTGACCAGCAAGTTTTTGACAACAAGCCTTTTCAGTTTTGTTACCCTATGTGTAGTCAGGTGATGCCAGTGTCACCACAGTCCTTCTTCGGAGGCTGTGTGCTGCCTTGTCTCTGAAGGCTTCATGAACCTAGGCAGCTGTCAAGCCCTCACTGCAGGCACAGATGCCTCCACACCTCACTGCCGACAACAAATCCAGACAAGGAAACATCCACAAACTCAAGAGGTTCTCCCACAAGAACAGAAAAAAGTAACCTGTGCATTTGGCGCAGAATTAGCACAAGAGGCGGCATGTGGAGCTGCTGTGATTTTGCTGCAAAATACGGAGCACCGATGGCATAACGTGTGCCTGCATCAGTGACAGCTCCCATCTTGCATGCAGCATGGAGCTCTGGCTACTGGTAAGCTCCATCGGGAGCATTGGCTGCCTTATTTCCAGGGTTTGGAACATGTGTCTCTGCTTCCTGGTCTGCCTGAGATGGGGATGAGGCCTTTTGCTGTTTCTGCCACAGCTCTGGGGTCAAGTTGAGCAGTGAGTAGATGGAGGTTATCAGAATAAATCAGGTGACAGTGGCTTGATGGGCTTGAAGTCCCTGTTCCTGCCAGCAAACATCTGCTGATAAACCCAAGATCAAGGCCAGGAAGCGCTCACCCAAAGGAGCCAGTAAGAAAGCTCAGGCTGTGAGGACCTGTTCTGAATGGAAACAATTTCTCTTCCAAAAGAGATTTCGATGGGTCACAACAGTCTGGGGAGGACCATGGTGAGGAGGGAAGAAGGTCACCAGCAGCTTTCTAATAGTCAGAGACAATTAAGAAGGGAACAGTATCTCCACCGTCAACAGACTGAGAGACAGCTCCCAGCTGAGTACTGCTTGGAAATTGGAGATCTAATTAAAGCAGGCCTTGGATCTCATCACTCTTCGTGCACGCCTGGGACAATGAAATACTGACTTGTGCAGCTGTTCTCTATGTGTGTGTGATGCAAATAAGGAAGAAGTCTGTAAATACATCAAAAACCATACTTTATTTTATGTATAGCAATACAATTTACATATTAAATAACACTATAATAGAATGATTTTATATAGTTTAACATAACAAAAAAGAAGATTCTTCAAGTTACAAAAACCCCCCAAACAAAAAACCAAAACAAACAAAATAATCGCCCTCAAAGTACTCCCTCCCACCCTCTCCCCAAACCAAACACCACAATTTTTTATTTTGTTTTTCTTTTTCTGAATGGATCAATGAGACAAACGTATCCAGTGACTGGCTAAGTCTAATTCCTATTGCACACACTGACAATGGAATAAAAAAAAATCCAACTTTCACAATCACTGCCCCAAAGAAATGACGTGTGTGGTAATCTTTGTGTTGGAGTGTGATGATGGTGTCTCACTACCTCGATACACAGAAGGTATGTATTCACATAGCCACCACAGAACTAGGAAGGAGGTGAAACTAGAAAAAAATTAGCTTTATATGAAAATATAAAATTCTATGATTATATACCATAGATACAAAGTTCCCAGAAGATGCTTATCCAAGCAACAAAATATTTACAGTTTTAATGACGTTTGCTATTTTAAAAATAAAGGAAAAGAAAACAGGAGTAGACATGAATGCTTCGGTCTTTAGAAACAATGGCTGATTGCTAGTTTCAAATGTTCTAACGAAACAAAAAAAGTCACTACCCCAAATGTTGGAGAGTTGTGACATTGTATAAAATTGACTATCTCCTGTTTTGGAGACGTTTATTCTTAAAACTCAAGACATTTTTCTTGAAATTAATTATCCTCTGTAGAAAATGCTTTCCCTTTGCAAAGAGTTAACAAAAACACTAAAAATAGTTTAACAGCTAAGACAAAGTAGAGGCCAAATCTCTTCCTTACAGTTCCTTCTCTTTATTTTTTTGCATTCTTTCTCCTTTGATAAGGAAAGCCAATGTAGTTCACATGATTAGAATGGCAACAAAGAGAAGGGCAAAGGGGTAACAGTAAGAGTTGAATTACGTCTGAAAAAAAAAGAAAAAGAAGAAGCAATGCAGAGGATTAACAAATAGGCATTTCCCCTTCATATAAAAATGCACTGGCACTGTTTGAACACAAACTTCAGAACTCAAGACCTGATGTCAGAACATATGAATTTGAGAAAGACTGCAAAGTCTTTAAGAAAACTACGCTTTAATTTATTATTTTTTTTAAATTAAGTTGGTTTTGTTTTGCTGAGAATTAGTAGAATGCATCTTTGGTAGAATCAATACCTATACGTTTTACCTTTTAAATAAAATTTATCAGCTTAAAAAAAGATTAATAAGAAGGCAGTTGTGCTGTGTCATAAAGATTCTTCTAATGTTCCAATGTATCGCTCTGGATTCAAAGCAATTCAAGCAGTCAGAAACTGGAAAAACAGCTGAGATTTGCAGATCCTGTAAATGATTCCACTAACCTAGAACAGACCCACAGTACAGAAGTAGTCACACACAAGAAGTAGTTTAAGGATTTTTGGAATTTTCTTTTTCCTCTTCCTAAATTAGTATTTGGAATCAGAAGCTGTGAAATACTAAGGACAAATGCTGTTTAAAGTGAAAGTTCTTTAGACCTTGGTCCTGCAGAAGAATCAGTACTTAGCCTGCAGAGCTCTCCCACACCTGCCTACCAAAGCCAAGGTCATGTAGAGGAGTGTTTGCAGGAGGGGACGTTCAGCTGAGACTGTCACCCATTTTAGATACAACATGACACAGGAGCTTTCCGAGCGTTCTCTGTCGGAAAGCTTGGCTGCTCTTATGAGCTGAACACACGCAAGTCTTTTCTGTCTCCACATGGTCTGCAGGTGCAGTACACCTGCTAGACGTGGAGAAATATTTTTTACATGTAGACACACAGACAAAAAACCACTTCAGCCCCTTATCTCCTTACTTCTCAGGGCTAGCGCTGACAACATTTATGGCAACATGATATTCTCAGGTTCTCTTAACTGGCAGGCCTGCACAGTCTGGGAACTTCTGATACTTGAAAGATGTCCTGACCAAAGGCCAAGGAGTGGTTACAGTGGGGGAATGGGGGGAGTGGTGGTGGTGGGGTGTTGGTGTGGCATAAACAAAACTCTACAAGTGCTCATCTCTGAATGCACTCGCTTTCTGCTAGTCTCACTGAGTCCTAGGGAAAGGATGTGCATCCATTCAGCAGAACTGCACCTGCTTAAGGAGGGTAGATTCAGCTCTTCCATGTTCTGAATTCTGACCTTCACAAGCGATTTCTAGCTTCATCCACTTCCAGCCTATGTATCACTAGCATCTACTGGCTATCTGACTGCCAGTATAGCACTCACAGCTCGAGCCCCCTAAGAAAAAAATCTATGAAGGACTTAAAAGAACATCAGTGTAAATTATTTCCCCACGGACTAAGCCCCAAGCAAGTATTTCAGGTGTGGGAAAATGCTGATGCAAACGGATGGAAAAAAGCACCTACCAAAGGTCAAACACCACAGCCTTCTTCCATTGATTTTTAGAAGCTGTGAGAAGGTAAGGGATTAAACTGAGGGTATTCAGGCAGTGTGTCGTGAACCAGTTATCTTCCATCGTGCCAGTGAAATGGAAAGTAATCAACTGAAAATACTGAACAAATCTGACCCTCTTGATGCCTGCAGTAATCTTTGTGTCACTTAGCTCTTGTCAGGGTTTGAATTCTTAACTTCTCCCTACACCTCCCCATGAACCTAAATACTTCAGACTGAACTGATGCAGCTCATCAGAATCCCTTTGTACTACCAGTTGGAATTACCCCGGGCTGCGATGCTACTGTGGGTACAAAGTGGGGTCCCCAGCTCTAACGTAGATGTACACTGGCCAGCAAACTGCTCAGCAAACCTTTCCAGCCCCTTGCAGTCAACACCACTTGAAATTCTACTTAAACAATTCTCCTTACTGGGGTGTAGAAACTGGGGAACCAGTCTTAACTCCTACCAGCCATTAACTGACTTCCTCCTTGGTGCTGGGTCATCCCAGTGCAAACTGGAAAACATTCTTCTGAAACATTCTGTGCATTCTGGACTAGCTGGTGCTGGACATGGGATTTCCTTCCTGAAGCCATGGATACAATCCACTGGTCAGCATTAGCAGTTATCTGGATCACATGGAAGGAGGGATTCCACAAACTGAGAAGAAAAAGATTACTGTGTAGAAGGTTGCTGATTAATTCCTAAATACTTTGGTGTTGGAATTAATCAAGTGTATCCATACTAGGGAATCCTTTCCTTATTAAAAATGAAAGGCCAGATGTTAGCACACCGCCAGTTTGCATAGCTCCTCTGCTTGCAGGGACCTCGTGAGGTTCCAAACTGGAATAGCCACTACCTATACAATTTCAAGAAGTTCACTTTCAGCCTCCTTGACTAAAAATGCATGGAACCTTTCTCTTAGCTAAGCTTCCTCCCTGCCCTCCCCTCCAACAAAAGAAGTGGGTTTTGCCTTGCCGAATGTCTGGACTGGCCAAACTGAATACATATGTTTACATTTAAATGAAAAAAATATGCTGTAACGTTTGACATGTCCTGAAAAACTACAATGCATATTTTATGCAGCTGAAATTTAAGTATACCAAATGCCAGGATGGTTGATAATGACATAATTCCTTTTCAAGGCAGATTCAATAACCCCTCCCTGCTCAGCTGAGTTATGATTAGCTTTAGTTTTCAGGAGAATTAAGTATGTGCTTACTTTTGTTAAACAGGGATGGATACAAAGGAAAAGGGAGCCAGTGAGGACATATACTTCAATGCTCCAAACAACAATTCAATTATTTCTATTATCTGGGAGAAATCGTTTCATTGGTTTGGGAGGGAAAACGCAACAAGCTAGATTTGTGCTAAGTAATTAGTCTGGCAAAAAAAAAAGAGGGAGAATGTAACTTTATAGGTAGTTTTTTTATTAGTTTGCTTCACCAGTAAATATGGATCAGTACTTTATGTTTTAGCACTAAAGTATGAAAATTACACACCTGTAAAAATGGCATCTAACAGTTATGAAATTAAGAAACGCCTGTCATCATGTAACATACCATTAGGTGTGAGGTCATAGTCAAGAAATAGTAAGGAAATTAATGTGTTTAAAGTATTGAATAGCTTAGTAATGTAAAATATTGCTACCTTCAATATATCTGAAAACGGGTTGTAGTAGATATCTCACTGTATTGGCTCTGATGAGAATAAAACAAAAAATACTTTCCCGCCACAGGGCTGGTTAAAACCAAAAACTGATGTTTTTCTGAATACAGAAACTATGAAATTGGGGAAACTTTGAAGCTGTAAATTCAAAACCTATCACTGCGTCCCACGTATGAATTGCATCTCATTTATCATTATATTGTAGGTAATTGATGTATTCCTTGTGAAGCAAGACTTAGGCCTGCAAGTGTACAAAACAGCAATCTGAAACAATACAGAAATAATTGTTTCAGCTCCACAAGGCTTTGTTGTAGCTAATAATCACCTGCCACATTTTGTTGAGAAAGGATGAACACTGCTCATCCACTCCCCTGGAATGCAGAATACCATTACCAAAACTGTGACATAACCATTAAAATAATAAATATGGTATGAAGGGGTACAGTATCTGTTGTAGAAATAATCCATCTGGCCTAGTATTCAAGATTTAAGTTTTGAGGGTCACTGTAGTCAGCAAAACTTCACTGCATTTAAACAAAACAGAAAAAGCGTGCGTTTGTTGTCATGGAATGTCACATCAGGGCTTGTCTTGTATTAGATTATAGGCAGTAACACTGATCATATAGTGCAAACTAGATAAAATTGCGTTTCACTGTGTGAAATAAACAGAGGTGCAAATGCTCAGTAGGATACCATTAAGACATAAAATGGCAAAAAATAAATATCAAAACTTTTATCAGTGTAAAAAAGTAATTGGGTTATTGTATAACCTAGAGTCTGGCAAAAAAGGCCTCAAAAAAGTTCACTCAGTCTTCAGAAGTTCTACAAATTAAGTGCCTTTTCAGGTTTCCGATTAGACAAGAGACTCCATGCTTTCTGCAGGATCAGATTCATCACTGGCCATCACAGCACCATTTTTGTCCAGTGTCATGGGACCATTTCCATTTTCCTTCGTGCTGACCAAGCTTAGCATTGCTTTATAAAGAAACTGGTACTGTTCCTGGAAAAGAAAGGACAAGTTATTTCATCCTTTCAGTGTACTTAAATGAGTGGCACTTAAATTTGGCATTTCCAGGGAAGGAATATTCATAACTAGAAGCATACACACAGCAAAAAAAAAAAGCAATTACTTTTGTTAAACTAGTTTAACCTTGTCAACCTGAAACTCCAGTTCTGAGTAGATTAGCTTACTCCTTATACATTATTAAACACTACAGGAGGGCAAGACAATGCCTGAACCCACCACTCAGCCACAGATTGTTCCTCCATACCAGCAGACCCACGGATGTTCATGCTTGTGGTCTCAAATGAAAACCTTGTAAACTATCCATCTCTGTTATATTTAAGACTTACAATGTCTGTAAATACTCCGGGCCGCATAAGATTTATCATCTTTGCCACCTGAAAAACATCAACAGCATTTTCATTCTCCAGCTGCTGGGACAGAGTGGTAAGGGCACATAGTGTTCCCGCTGACACAGCTCCATACCTGAAAAACCACACCAAAGGGATAAGTTACTCACAGACATACCTGGACACCAACACAGAGCCACAAAAATGTTGATAATAGTCTTATTTGATTACTGTAGTTCATCTTTGTATCTGTTAAATGCTTGTCTTATGCTGGCTAATATTTAGTTATTTTAATCTACAGAAGAAATTTGATGGTACACCAGTCATCTAAGGGGATCTGCAGTATTCAATACAGATAACTGTATCAGCAGAAGAACGTGAGCCATTTAACAATACCCAGCCTGGAGAGCAGAACACTGAAATCAGTTCTCACATGCCACAGTACTCAAACTGTCTGCCTTATAGCTGAGTGTATTTTAAATTCATTAGAGGGAGCTCAAGCAAAACATAAACGATTAAAAAGAAATGAGACTTTGCCTCTTCCACAGCTGACAATTACAGAAAACTAACACGGGCATGAGCTGCTCTCAAGCAAATGGGGCACATCTCAAAGTCTTTCTTAGGTCTGATTCATTGGCAAAAGGCAACACCCCTGAGCCGGGCACCCAAGAGACACGGATTCTGAAGAGCTGAGCTGTGCTGTCATTTAGTAATAACCTGAGCGACATTATTCATCAGGACCATGACTCGTCGTGTCTTTGAGATAGTGGACAGATAGAAATCTTACTGGTGCTAAATCTGTGGGTGTTCTCACATCATGGGTGTTGTGGAGTGTGGGATTGAGGATCCTAAGCATCAGGGGCTTGTAACTGCTTTTGAGGAACCTCAACTCTCCCCTGCTCTCTCAGAAACTGTGATTATATCCTGGCTTTGCTACAGGTCTGCTCTGTGTCATTGTGAAAGTCTGTGCCTACACGGCCCTACCTGAAAAAGGGGACATTAGTACTGACCTGCTCTGTGAGCTGTTTGGAGAGCTGTACAAGAAAACGCAAATAATCAGCAAGAACTCTGATGCCAGCTGGTACCGTAAGAATACTAGTAAGAGTTTGTTCAGCTTTCCCATAGAAATAAAAACAGATGCTGACTTAAATTTCGTATGATTTTTGCAAACTCAATTTGCCTCAAAATGGGAAGCAGAAATCGGATCACAATAGATCTGCTAAATTTGATGAAAAACCTACAGAAGGAGCAGCAGGGCTTCTGCAGCACCATATAGGTGGCTCTGACTAGTATCTGTGAGGATAGTGGCCACTGTGTGTAGCTGATGGGACACATACATGCCTCTGAGGTTCTAATGGCCTCCATTTTTTCTTCAGCTCCTGACCTCCAGTTCCCAACCATCTGAACGTTTTTCTCATGGAAAAGTAGGCAGTAAATCTTTATCTAGTTGCCTACACATGGGCACTTATATTAAACAAATCTTTACAACTGTCTCAAGCTGGAATTTCTGAACTTCTTGCAATGTTATCGAGTTCATCCCACCATGTACTTCCTAAATACCACATGCATTTAGGATCTCCAAATTCACTTATTTGGGATTAATCTGCAGGTGTAATTATTAGTGGATTATGTAGTTGTTGTGTGTAGTAAAAGGAAATTTTCATTTTCAGCTACATTTGCGTAGGCTCCAGTGAAAAGCAGAATCCACACTATGTATTAGGCATAAAAATAAAATCATTGAATATGACAAATAAACCAAAAAAGCAATTTACAGAAAGAATGACTCAGCACTGTTAGGAATGCAATTTTGATTATTTTTTTTTTGGCCTAGCATGAAATGTCCAAATCAATAATGGTTCTAATTTTGTAAAACATAATCTTAAATACTGCAAGAGCAGCAAAACCTCAGTTTAGACTACCCAAAGCATGAATATTAAAACTAGCCTGGAATTAATCAGAGCTGGCAAAAGGCAACAGAGCTTACACTGTGCATTAGCAAGGCAGAAGACGGTGGAAGAAAAACTACTTGCTGCAGCCCAAGGCACCGTTTACAGAAGTCAGTTGGGAAAAACTTGTTGCAGCAGCAACACACTGATGTGCAGCAAAAGCTCTTTTGACACCAGCAGATACCAGCATGCGATCACACACCAGCACAAAGGCTGAGCTGAAATACCACTGTATGGTAATAATGGTTTTGCACAGGAGATGAAGATTTCCTAGGCTTCCCACTAATGCTGTTTTGTTCCAGTGACAAAATATCTTAATGAACTGGAGCACAGGACGGTCCAGGTACAGCAGTTGTTCGTGCTGGCCTGGTGTTTGCTCTAAGGACAACTCAAGCAGTGTCAAAAACAGAGGTTCTTTGGGATTTTAACAGCAGAATGACTCCAGGAAGCACTCTGCCTGCCAAGAAACAGTCTCTCCAAGAGATCCTGTTAGACATAGGTTCCAGCTTCACTATGACGGTATTTTGCAGCTCCATAATGTGTGCAAAGCAGTAACATGCAATGTGATATTTAGCACTCTTTATAATTGGGCATTCAAGCAGAGCTGGCAAGACAATGCTCACCACTGCAGTACAAAAGAGACAAATGTTGGGGCATGCTGGCCCTATGTTAGTGGGCTCCCTCCCTCTCACTTGGCACGTTATGGACCCCTTGGAGTGTTTTTGGGAAAGCAGAAGGAAGAAAAATAAATAAATCTCTCAGAAAACCTGGTTCCTTTGTCACAAGATACTTCTGCTCATCCTGAGACATAGCTGAGCTGAGCCTCTTCTGTCTTACACAGCATATTAAACCTGAGCTGACAGACAGGAGCTCAGCCAGGCTGTTGTGAAACTGGTTTCTGTAAGCCCATGCTAACAGCCTTATCTAAAGCAGGACTCTGCTGGGTTCTGAAACAGGTTGTAGGATTTGTTTGGGATACTCTCAGGTGCAGAATTTGTAAGAATGCTTACAAAGCAAATACAGCCTCACTTTTTGCATCCACCCAAGATTATAAGCAATGCAAAAATGACACTAAGCAAAATGTGTTGGGCCTTAGATGCCAACGGAGAACTCACTGCTGGCAGTTTAAAAATTCTGATCCTCTTCCCTAGATCACTGAACACCATCCACTCCATGAAAGAATGGGTATCAGTCCTAACAAGTGTCCTCCAGCAAAGTAATTCCTTGTACAATCTGCACAAAAATGGGAGAAAAGTGATGACATACTCATCATGAACTATGGTGGGGCCATCCCTTGTTAAGGCCTCTTCCTTGATTACATTGATAAGTTCAAAGGTACTGCTTATGGGAGCATCTGGGTTTGGCCATTTAGGACACTGAAAGTGGCGGACTTCCAGAACGTAGTCATCCTGCAATGAAAAACCAGCCTGGGCATTAGCTAGTGAAGTGTCACATTTATCCACTCCAGGTAGAGAAGAAGGAAGAGCCTTGCTGCAAACTGAAGAGAAACCTTCTTCCTCCAATCAGCTGATATAGAAAGAAGACAGACACATAGCTCCAGCATCTCCGTAACAGAGAACTTTAACAACATGTTTAATTGATGTAAGGTTTTGTATTTAAGTTCAGGGCTTACATCTATTTAAATTTCTCTCAGATGGCTTATAGCTTACAGGTTAAACAAGAGAGGAGGAACCAAAGAATTTAAAAGGGCTTACAGACTACTATTTTGCAGCAAAATCCAGCTGCAATCCAGATAGCAAACTAGAGACAGGTTTATAGCTCAAAATAAACGTGCTTACATAAACTGCCTTAATTAACACCCTAAAACAATTAAGCTAAGAATGCTAAATTTTATAGGCAAAATAAGGCAATAAACCTTGGTGTACTTTGTAAATAATAGTTCAATCTACCTGCATCTTTTCAAGTGAAAAACCAATGCCTTCACTTCCAAATAAGAGAAACAATGAATACTACACTCAGCTAAAGGTATCTGCCTGGAAATAAAAGATGTGAGAGGCAGAAGGAGCCAATGAGAATAACCTTCCCCTGTGAGCAACATGCATGCACATGCATTCACAAGTAAATCCTTTTCAGAACCATTTATGAACTTTTCTTCTTCCATATTTAAATGGCATCAATACCATTTTGACAAAAAGCCAAGACCCACACTTAGAGGTTTATTTTACCTGGGTAGCTTCAAGGATAAAGTCATGGATGATAATTTGCTCTTCGTTAGAGAGGCACAGTCTGTCTTTGCTGATAAGGGTCACAGTAAAGGCCTCACAGTTCATGGATTCCTCACGACTTGGCCAGTACACAAACTCATCTTCTGCCTGGAGGAACAAAACAACACGCTACTGCAGCCTGTCAGATACTTTGTGGGTGACTGAAAAATCCAGTGGATCAAAAAATTGTTTTGATAAGTAGAGATGATCAGGAGCTGACCTTTAAAACCATTCCTGCCTAAACCAAATTTACTACTACAGTAGAGAGTAAACTTGCCAGATCCTTCCTTGTGTGTCCAAACAGGTAATGTCTGCTTTTTAATTGGTTTCATAGGGAAATGGCTATCTTAGCTCACTCATACTTAACCTTTATATTGTATCCCAGGCTTTATTACCTCCTGCCTAGAGAGTTTTGCATAAAAGTCAGGTATCTGTTTAGAAAAAAACTCCCTGACCTTTATAAAATTAATGACATTAGTTTTAATTTGTTTACTGTGGTCTGTGAATCAGGTCTATGTAGAAAATTGATGGATACTTACATAGAGCTTGAATTTCTAGGAGTGAGGAAGAAACTCAAATATTCTTCCCCTTGAAAAAACCCCACTGGCTTCAATTAATGCAAGTTCTCCATCAAAACTCCTCTACTGAAGGGATATTGTTAAATCTCAGTGAGACTGTGAATGGTTGAAGAACCTCAGTGCTTAAGTAGCCTAACTGACAAGATGTAGGTAACATACTGTCAAAGCTATTCTTAAAAAAAGCTATGAATTCCTAATTTACTGCAGAGACAGGAAACTTGACTCTGTCAGCACATATATGTAAAGTCTGTTTTTCCTCCTTGCTCTAGGGACCTACTGTCCCTGCAGTGGAAGCACAGAAGCTACTCTGGCAGCATACCCAGCACTGCATGCCTGTGCCCCTGAAGAGCAAGTTTACTCAGGAGAAAACACAAGCTATGACTCCACTTCCTCCTGCTGCAGCCATGAGCATGTCTCTGCAAGCATGGTTATTTCTGTGGGACTGCAGCCTTGATGCACATTACATGCAAGATGTATGTTGAGATCTGGACCTTAGATGTTTATTCTCAAAGTGGGACATGGTGTCTAAAGTCCCCTGAGTAACCTTGATAATTCTCCCCTCAGCAAGCAGAGGTGATAGCAAGCAGTGTAATAACCTTGAATACTGGAGAAGTGACCCTGTTCTGTGACAGGTTCTTATGCAGCAGGGTTTGGATTTTAGCACTGCACATAGCACCACAATGGGGTCTCAGTCCCTCTCATGTCATACCTCCTTGACAGCCAACATAACTGACACCGCACACTGAGCCAATGCACAGATGTGACTGCCCAGATGGCCAACCAACACCCTGGCAATGGTGATGGTGAGAGAAAGGATCAGGCATTACAAGGGAGTTGGCGTTCCTCCTTTACCCTTTAATAGCTATTGTTCTGCAGAGCAATTTCATGTACTTGTAAAGGTGAGATCAGTCTCTTCATTTCCACCTGACACACTTTCATTTCATTAGCACTTTCTGATTCGATTGGATTTCTCTGAACGCTCTTTGCCTTGCAGTGCCTGCAATCCCTTTCATCACACCCCACACAGGAAGCATATTGACTGCTGCCTCTTTAGTAGCCCCTCATGACTGCTATTTTCTTGCTGTAATGAAGGTGTTTCTCTTCCACTCTCAGCTACAATCGTCTATTCACCTCAGTGATGCGTGCATGAAAAAATGAACCGTTTAGTTCTTAATCCTTTTCAACATGCCCTCTTGAGACCTGCTAGTAAATCTGGAAGTCGTGATTAGTACTTCACTGTGTCTCCTTATTCTCTCTCTCTGTGTCTCATTATTTCCACTTAAATTAACATACGTGTTTGTTTTTTACCTTTATCAAAAATAGCATTTGTAACCTTGCACAGCCATAGTCTTGCACTGAGTGTTAAATCCCAGGACAAACAAATAACTATCCTGGTGTCCTTTCTTATTTCTGCTTCTCTCAAAGTCATTTCCTATGGGCCTGGCCACCCAGTGACCTCATTGCCTTGTGTCCTGCCAGCTAGAGAGCCCTCAGGAGCTCTTAAGAGGTCATCCTGTGAGCACAGCTTTTCACAGGTTGTCTGTGAGCACCGTGGTCCATCCAGTTCAAGATGCTCTTCCCAGGGGTCAGGCCAGAAGGGAATTGCAAAAAAAACAGACCCTAAGTCTCAGAACTTGTCTGTTTGTAACAAGCTTACAGGAAGGTTTGAGGCAATGGCTCAAAATCGGCTTTTGCTTTCAACCAGAAAATTAGCATGTAGCCAGGTGGGTGGCACCCAGCTGGGTTAAGTGACTTGTGGTACCATGCAGGAAGGGACGTGTTTAACTCACCAGGCTCTGATTGTCCGGCAGCATGACGATGATCTGTGCATTGTGATCCCAGATCATTCGCCAGAAATCTTTAGTTGTATGTGGCAGCGGGTGCTGGGTTATGATGAACTCATTGCTCCTGTAGTAGCCCTTTTGCAGCAAAATAAACCACACAGTTATTTATTGCCTTCAATACTTTTAAAGCATTCATTTCATCTTTGGGGACATGTAATGATCCTATTGCATTTTATTCCATAATATTTTCACACAGACTACAATTTTATAACTCTATTTCCATTCTGTGGAGTCCCCACTGTTTTAATTTACTCTAAATACCAGTATTTATTTGGCTGTATCTCATGGAAATACACATTCCATCTAAATGCATCTTGTATTTAATTTTTTTAGGCACGAACCTTTAATAAAACACATTTAGTGTTTTACTAATAGTTTTACATTATGGGGAAAGTGTTAAAATCTCATCTGTTAATACACAGCCATTACGTACAGAATTAAGACAATTATAGGCATCTGGTATTTAGCACCTTAGAATTGATTTTACTTTGTAATTAGGTGTTGGCTTCCTCACCATGATATAAGAGGCATTAATGTAATCTGTTCCCTTCATTCCAGGCAGTGGTGCCAAGCCCACTCTAGCACGCTCAGCTATAAGATTAAAAAAAAAAAAGAAGAAGAAAAAATAATAAAGTCTGGTCATGGCACAATGCAGAAAGTAAGAATTTCTCAGACGTTAACAAACCAAACAGTGTGCAGCTCCCATCTCCCGCAGGAGCAGGCCAGTACTTTAACTGCGTTACAGCATTGCCTGCTAACACAGGATATAAAAGAGAATGTTGCACAATATTCCCACAAGGACAAAGTAATTTCAGGAATCAAATTTTACTATAGCAAAGATTTTCACAGCAGGCTGAATTACCAAATAACAGTATATGCAGTGATAACAGGGGATTTCAGGTAATTCTTGACTGTAGTGTTCCATTTGTCTCCTGCAGCACACAAACCCAGCTGATATATTTTGTTTCCCCCACCACTCTATAGCGCTGCCACCACTTAACTCCTCCCAGCTGAAGGGTGATAGAACCTCCTGAGACAAAACCCTTCCCTAATGCGTAATGGCCCAGAAGCACGTGCATGTTCTTCAGCGAACCTACACTTCTCTGTGTTTTGAGGACTGGGTTCAACAACACCCTCACACCACCTGACAGACTTCTAGTGCCAAACTGCAGCTATTGGGCATAAAGTGCAAAGAGACTGTTTCTGCCCTGTTCATGTTTGCTTTTAACATATACTCTGATAATCTTCCAGTGTAAGCAAGACATGGACCTGCCCTACTAGCTCCACAGAGAACCACAAAGATGATCAGAAGGCTGGAGCACTTTCCCCATGAGAATAGACTGAGAGCTCAGTTGGTCAGCCTGGAGAAGAGAAGGCTTCAGTGAGACTTTACATCACCTTTCCAGTACTTTTAAGTGCAGAATGATGGGGAGGGACTCTTTATCAGGGAGTATTGTGATAGCTAACATTTTTAAACTGGAAGAGGGTAGACTTAGAGTGAATATCAGTAAGAAATTCTTTACTGTAAGGCCAGTGAGACACAGGAACAGAACATCACCATCCCTGGATGTATTTAAAGACTGATTAGATGTGGTGCTTAGAGACATAATTTAGTGGTGAACTTGACAGAGTAGGGATACTGGTTGGACCTCATGATCTTTTGATCTTTTTTTGGTCTTTTCCAACTTGAATGATTCTATGAAATACTGCTGTTCCCTGAAAGTGTTCAAGGCCAAGCTGGAATGGGATTTGAGCAACCTGGTCTAGTTGATGGTCCAGGACAGGGCATTGCAACTAGATGATCTTTAAGGTCCCTTCCAATGCAAATTGTTCTATGACCTCTCTTTTTATTTACAAACTTCATGATGGACCATATCTGTGCCATTCCTACTTTGTGCCTCCTTGGCTGTCACCTGTCACGTATATCCTGCATTTGGGGTAATGTGATGGGCATGCTGTTGTGCCAGTGCTTGGCTTGGTGCAAATTCATACTGCTTAGCAACCATGGACAGAGTCCGTATTAATGACTGTGAAACTACTCAACTACTAAATACCCTCAAATCCAGGGAAAGCTCAAGTGCAGAAATTGGGAGTCGTAACTGAATTACAAACAGCTCATGCCAATCGTACTGGGAGATCCCACCTGCACTGGAAGTGTTATCTGAGTAATACTCTCTGTATTCCATAGATTTATCCCCTACCTAATTATTCAAAATGTGAAGCACTTCAAATTAACGTTTTTCTTGGACACTAGGCCTGGCTGACACTGTAACTATTTTCTTTTGTTCGATCTCATCAGGGTAATTCTGAAAGGCATCTTGGACTGAACAAAAGATTGTGTTTCTACTTCCTAGTGGCTATGTCTTTTCATGCATAATGCCAGGAGGATTCAGCACAAAAAGTTACGCTAGACAGTAATCAAACTGAAGATGTGATCTTACATGGCACAACTGACGAGTTCCTGTTCTTTTCTTTGTTGCAGTCTTTCTGAGCACTGAAGCACTCCACGTATTTTGCGTTACACTGTGTAACCAACTGAAAGAGAATAAAGTAGTAAGTCAGTCCTCACAGCACACTAAATGAAGAGAGGAGGTTTCTTTGCCAACTCCTACAAAGATGCTTCGGTAGAAGAATAAACTGCATTGTTAAACTTGTTTAAAGTACTCAAGATGCCAATGGAAATAATCCTTTTCATACAACATGTTTAATGGATAAAATGATCTGTGCAGCTCTCGGCTTTGCAACATCCTGAAAATAAAGTTCCATCAAAAGGTATTTTCATAGAACGTTACGTTTAGTTTTCTTTGGGAACATGTTTCAAAGACTTGCAGAGACGTTTAGTCAGAAGTAGAAATCAATGAAGAGAAGCCATCAAAATGAAGCAACAAAACTTTCATGGTTACTTCTAAAATAAACCCCAGATCATTCCTGCAGGAGATATTTTTCAACCAGGCCTTTGGGGAACCCACCACATCAGCATCTCAGATCCAAGACTATGGGTTGCATTCTCCAGTTTGCCAAGTTAATTCTGGGCTGTTTATGAGGCACAAAGAAAATTCAGGGAAACACATTTGAATTTGATTATTCCCCTAGAATATGGGGAAACTCCCAAAGAAGGTGAAGGTGGCTATCTATCTTCTGCCCTATCCACTCCTTGCTCAACATAATTATACTCTAAGAAGGTTGAATGTAAACCAGGTACCAGGGCATGAGCACAAGTTACTTTCTGCTGACTCTGTGGTAGCGGCAGAGAGAGAAATGATTTAATAATTGCTGCTGGCTACATCCTGGTTTCAGATGCACTCTAAACAAGATAGCACTCAACTTATCTGGGCACTGGCATGAGCCCCATGAGAAGTTATGGGGTTTCTATGCAACCTGTGCAATGCCGGCAAAATAAGTTAATTTCTGAAAATGGCACTTTAGATTTTGAAATTTTTCCACAAGTCATCAGAAAACATCTTTGGATGCACAATGCACTACTGCTGGCAGTAGAGAATCACTTTTTAAAAAATAAGGTATCTTTTTCTCCCGCTGCGTTTTGTGTGTCTACGCGTGTGTTCTTGTGCTTGCTTTTTAATTCAGTCATTAGGCATCTGGAATGTCTTGACTGATGGAGAAATACTGAGGTCTCTACAAGTGCATTCAGAGAAGAGCCTGTTCATTTTTTCAATAGCTTGACACCTAGTATAATTTAACAGTTTAGGTTCCTTATGTAGCTATTAACTGAGTGAGCTTAGCTGTGAAAACAGATGTCATGTATAATCTTATGATACATATCTCATAAAATATTTGAAAATGCATTCAAATAAAATGCAATCAGAAAAATTTAGGTTTCAAATAGGATACCTGGGAAACAAAAGCATACTTTGGCCAGGGTGAAAGCAGCTATGACATGGCAGGAGAAAGCAACAAATACAGTTATTAGCAATGAGGAAGGTGTGTTTTGTCTCCTGGTATTAAAACTTTTTTAATTCTTTACCCAGTGCTGAAACAGTAGGTGGTGCTAAGGACATCAATTCCTATCTTTATATAAAAGTATGAGAGCCACCATTTGGAGGAAGGCTTCCAGCCAAGTTGATCACAGATTCAGGAACATCTAAACCCCTTTGGGAACACGGAGACCAGCAACATGCTCCGAACCAGAGTCCAGGACCCTTTTCTCACCTCTGACTTCAAGAGTGTTTGTGCTGATTTCCAGCAGCATAGCTAAGGCTGTTGAGGACTGAACTCTTCTCGAGATGGTGTGCTGTGCTACTCAGCAGTTCTGATTTGGTTCCTTATCCGTGACAACTGATAGTGAAGACATGCCATACCAAAGAGAGTAGGGAAATGAAGATCCTTTGGATGGCATTGCTAAGCCTTACCTTGAACTGTTTTTCAAGTCGTGTTTTCCCTCCTATGCCAGGTATAAGGATGCTGTTAACATAACTGTGCAGCTGATTTGCAGATACTTCAGTCTCCTTCCCGAGGATGGCTTCCAACAAGGCATCATGAATAAAAATGTACTGCTCCTAGAAAAATAGCAGCATGTCATGTAGGTTCTTGGAATAAACTAAACAACTCTCTTTATCTGAGGGGTAGAGGACACTAAAGGAAAGGGTGTACAAAACAAGACACCCATGCAAATATTGCCAAATCCAGAATAAACATTTACAAGTGCAGAATGTACAACTGAATAAATCAAACGCTGTAGTTTCTCTAAAAAATGCTTGCTGATAGATTCAGTTTTTACAGGAATATAAGTGAAAAGTCAATTTTGGTCTTGTTTACAACATAAAACTGAATATGGCTTTAAATTCAACCCTACTGCAGTCCTTACCTCTGTCTGGACGAGGTAGTTGCGCTGTGTCCTGATATGTTTCAGGAAACCCAGGACATTAACTGTGCTTTTGTCTTTTATCTGTTGCAGCATACTGTCTATCACAATGTAGGTACCAGTTCTGCCAACACCAGCACTGTAGATGATGTAAGAGAAACCCATGTAATACCAACCAAAGCAAATGTTCACAATAGCAGAACAGAACCAAGCAACTATTCCTGTTCACAGAGTCTCATTTCCCTGCTAGCCCCAACCATAAAAGTTTCTAAACGAAACAGTTTGTGTTGCTGGGAATTTTATCAGGTATGTATTTTACAACTGAATGCTTGGCTGGCCAGTCTCTCCTGCTACTGTTTCTGATTAAGCTAGAAGAACCCATATAGGGATACATCCTATGCCAAAATGCTGCTATCCTGAATGACCAAGGTTGCTCCATGCTGTGGTGTTGCCCTGGTTGGCTTCAGACTTGAGGTAAGTCTTCAGCTTCAAAGCAGAGCTGTAATACTACTCTGGAAGCCAAATGGCACCAATGCTAATGAAAAGCATAAAGCAGGGCCTAATCCTATGGTAGCAGAACTCCTTGAAGGGGAAGAAGGCATTCCTGGGCCCAACAGAGAGAGTAACTCTTCAGAGTTGCTCTGCCTATACACTGAAGGGGCTGGCTACAAACAAGATTCAAGCAAGGAACTGCATAACTGCAACAGTTATGCTCAGCAGCTCAGTATCATGACACAGAGTATGGCTAATGCATCTGGGAAGCTTTTGCATTGGAGCTGAAGCAAGCTCATGTCAACCTGCTCTTCATGGGGTTGCACACTTCTGTGTTAATATCTTACAGCGTTAGTCAGTGCCAGTTTGTCTTAGCTGGCATGTAAGGGTGTACACTGTGCACAAGGTATGTTTGCCAGTAAGTAGTCAGTCATCACTCCCCATTGTACCTGCAGTGCACCACCACTGGTCCCATGTCTGGGGTTCTGGCTGCAGAGGATCTCCTAACGAAGGTTAGCACAGGCAGAGCGTACTCCGGCACACCCATGTCAGGCCACTGAGTATAGTGATACTGGATAACTGTTCGCTCATTCTGCCGCCCTTTGGGGTTTCCTTTCTGGCCCTGTGTGCACAGAAGGAGGAGGAAGGTTAAGGAATAGAAGCACAAAAAGATGCTCAACTGTACTGGCTTCCTCAGCTGCAAAAGTGCTGGACAGGAAGAATCTTCTGCAGCTCTGTCTCCTGCTAGGTGGAGACAGAGTTCAAGGAAAAAGTACTTGTGTGAACAGGTAATAACAACAATAACTGTGTCACCAAAGGAGCAGTGAAGTACAGAGAAGAAATACAGGCTAAACCTTTCATCAGATGCCTTGCAATCCTGGCCATGCTTACTTATTTCCCACCCACCTGCTACTTGAATATTGAGTTTTGCTCCTGTGGGCCTTGCAACCTCCACAAGATAGAAGGCATCTGGGTAAGAATGGTGAAGGCTTTGCTCACCTTTTTCATCTTTGTGTTCCTGACTGTGAAACGGCGCACAGTGTAACAGGCATGAATGTTTGTGCTCTTCAGTGTGACGATGATGTTGCCATACTCCTCGCTGTTCTCGGATGGCCAGTACTGATCGCATTTTCTCTGCGCAAAGACAGTAGTGGGTAGGTTTGAGATGCTGCTTTAGGCTTGCTTTGTAAAAAAGTCAAATTGTGGCTAGCTAGGCATCCCATCCCTCTGTTGTGTTATGTATTATACATCAATATATATCATCCCAAAGCACTTAAAAACAAATTCTGCCCATGTGATTTGGGGAGGTGGTAAGGAGCAACTTCTAAGAAACTAGAAGATTTCTTACTCTTCCTTTTTCAACAAGGTTTGTGATCATGACAATGATTCCAGTATTTTGTTCCCAAATCATCCTCCAGAAATCTTCAAAGGTAGACTTTAAAGGTCCCTGGGTAGCAATGTAGGCTTTTGCTTTGTTGTAGCCCTTCAAAGAAAACCATAATGTCAAGTTAGATGAAAGCAATATCACGGCAGCAACATTAATATTTTAAAGGTAACAAAGAAAGGTGCCTTTCTCACTCAGAATAGCAAGGAATTATGTAGCAAAATTACCAGGTGAAGCTGGAAAACATGACCACTTCGCAAGTGACAAGACTTCCTCCTTGTGGAAGGATTCAGTTAGAGAATTAAAAACTATTCAAACAACTTACATCCACATAATTAGCATTAATGTAGTCACTGTGCTTGGAATCTTTTCCTGGTAAAGGCCTGAGCTTCACCCTGCTGTGATCATCTGCAGGACAAAAACAGAGCAAAGAAGAATTAGAGGAACAGTGCAGGACTGCAGATAAACATCCCAAGTCTGAGGTAGTGGACTAGCCTTTGTTAATACATAAATGAATTTGGCTTTGGAGTCAAAGCACAGGTGGGAGTACCTACTCCTGGTCATCTGCTCATGCTAGCAGGTCCTCATCCCTTAAAGTACATGGTTCACACTGGGACAGCTTCTTTTTAAAGGCCATTGAAGCCTCAGGAGCACGATCTCTAGGATCATCCACATCACACAGTGTAGTGCGATTCAAAGAGCCAGGGCACCCCACGGGGCTGTGTAACACCATATTCAGCTCTCACAGGCAGTAAAGTTGTCCTGGCTTGGCTCAGTCTCAGCTCATTATCCTCCACTCGGAGCTGGGCTCAGACAGCTGTACCGGCTTGGGGAGCTGAGTGGATGTCCTTGTTCCTTCACCCCATCATCACATCAAGAAGACAGACATGCTCTTTGTGTTCTACACAAATACCCGAGTTCAGCTTAAACCAGAAAAAAACCGCAGTCCTTCTGCTCCTAGGTAGCAGCATTGGGCTGGGTAGTGCTCCCAACACATGCAAAGATGACAGACGTGGGCTAACTTTAAGCATGAAGAATCTGCTTTCAGTTGCCCTCTTTTGAACAGCAATGGACAGAGAGGGGTTTCTCTGGGGTCAGTCTGGAGAACTGGAGCACCTGCTCCAATTCTCCTCCAACAGTACTTCTCTCTGTGCCTAGAGGGACCAGACAACTAAGACTAGCGCCAGAGCTGGGACAACCACAATGAATCCCCTTGCCCAAGGCCACATGGGAAGCCTTTTGCAGGTCTGGGAACTGGTCCACTTCTGGCACCTTGATTACTTCTGAGAATCATTAGAGACATGTATTTCCCTCCTATGCTGTCAAAATAATTCAACATTTATTGCAGTGTTTAGAACACTGGGAACTTTTCATCGGTGGCTTTCCATCTTTGTTCCTAAATCACAGTGACAGCTGCATCTGCCATTCATTCTACCTCAGAGAATATATGGAAGAAGTTACCACCCTTCAATCCCAGACCTGCAATAACCTGCATTCTAGAGCAACATCCAGATTTGCAGTTCTCAGAGGAATGCAGGCAAAGCTCATACTGTGGCACAAAGATCATTGTTTGTCCGAGTTGAACACACAACTGAAGCAGTTTGAAATACAGCAGACAGACTCTGCAAGATTTAGCACCTTTGACAGTATAAGGGAATCCCAGAGATCATCAATAAAACTCTTTGCTCCACCAGGCACTACCCTTAGGCCAGTTTTCAGACATTAGCGGGCAGAATTGCTCTGATCATCAATTTATCCCAGTTATTCCTCTGCAAAATTTCATACCAGACTGGTAGTTCTAAAGCTACACCCGGACCATCAAATTGTAAAATACATTAAAGCAAAAGCTAGAGTGAAATCCTGGCCTCAGAGAAGTGATAACATCCACTGCCTTAGTAGGGAAATGATCTTTAGCCACACTTCCATATGTTTTCACAGTGTAGTACTGTAACTTGAGGCCACCTGCCTTTTCCAGTCACACGCAGACACACTGGGAGAGGGGGTTTATGCTTACTTACAGGCTAGAATGTTGATGTATCTGTTCTTGTGCTTGTTGTCGGGGTGGTTGGAATGCTCTGCAGTGATGTTCATGTCGGCTGTACAGCGCTGCACTTCCTGGGCATAAAATGTATTAGGATGGAAAATAGGTCAGTCCGAAAAATTTAAGCTTCAAGCAACAGCTTACAGAAACCATGTTGAAAATATCTTGATTGAACACAAAGTCCTTCAGAAATGTCCTGCATGACAAGGTCTGCTTAAACTTAGCTGCGCTAGCAGCTCCCTGGTCATGGTCCTCTCCCACAGACTCAGTGACAGAGACACTCTGAGTGCTGGCTGCCCCTTCTTGATCAGCAGCCCGTATGTATTCTGGAACATGTTCCCTGCGATGCCCCATTTTGTCCCCTCTTGGGAAGACAAAGAGGTAAAGAGTCTCAAAGACAAGAGTGGCCATGCGGTGGTAGACCCTGAGCACAAACCCACTTCAACAGAAGTCTATGACTGCTGGAGAACTTATTTGCTTATGACCTCTCAAAACAAGGTTTCTGACATTTAAGTTTGGTGCTGACCTTTTGTTAGTTCTCTACTGAGAGATGCCTTTCATAAAATATAAATAAAACAGATGTCTGAAGATAACGGTGAGTGCTTTAAATACCACTGCTTGGACACTGATGAACAGCTCATGATACAGGGCAGAAGATAAAAGGTTGTATTCATGTGTACATACATTTACAAAGCAAAAAGATGACAGACTTGCCAAGGTGTTCAGGAAGCTAGGGATGCAGATCTTTGCTTAGTTGTGGCTGGAGGTTAGATACCGAATTACCATTGATTTTTTTTTTGTTCTTAATCCACATTTAATACTTCAGTTGTCCAAAGCCAGATCTATTCCCTTTTTATGACTGACATAAGGATTCTTACTTTAAAAACACATTTTTGAAAAATACATCAACATTTGGAGTTCACAAAGTTGGGGAAGAAGTCGATTTTATTCAAGTCTTTTGCGAGTCCCAGAAATTGCACCAAACGGAACACATTTCCCCCAAGGATATATGGGGAAGTGCCAAATTACATGGTACTTCATGCTTTAAAAATAACAGTACAGAACCTGCCTAAGAGGGAGAGTCATTAGGAGCTCACAGCTGCTACAAAGATCACAAGCTAAGTGACAGAGAAAAATTATCAAGAGAAACGCTACACAAACAGCAGAGGTAATGCAGTTCAGTATTATGCAGACATTTCACAAAGGACCTGCATAGCAAGTTTGATATCTTCCCCAGCATTTGCATTTAAAAAGTGCAAAGTGTACTAAAACCTTGAATTTTATAGCTTTTATATACACACAACACTCCCAAATAACAACTGCTTCTCTTTCTCTTCCCTCCTATACTCCACAGGGAGAAACCACTACATTCAAAGAGATAAGCTGAGCAAAGAGTAAGAGGAATCAAACAAAACTCTCAGCTGGCCCTAACAGAATTTTCATAGTTCCATTTTTATCACAAAAATAAAAAAAACACATTAAAGTGTGCACTTCCCCTAATTCTGCTTGTCAGCCCCAGTAAGTGAGGGACTTCTGATTACACAACGGGCAGGATCAATCCAGCCCAAGTTGTAACTGTAAAAGCAGCATTACTTACACATTAAGTTGATATAATTCTATCTTTTTTAACATTTAGAATTCATATAACATCGCTGCTGCACCACTGCAGGTCACTCCTAAAAAATAACCCCCTGCGCTTCTGAAAAGCCTCATGTCAACCTCTACATCCCCGCATCACTACAAAATTCCTTTTATATATTATTAGCATTGAAACATTTATGCCAAATGCTGCAGAATTTAATACAGATGAATCCAATAAGGTTCTGTGGAGAATACTCGGAAAAGTTACAGAATTTAATAGGGAATTACCTCCCTGCTAAGGAATTTTCTCTGACAGCTTAAATACTACATAGTAAATGTATCACTTTCTATTAAATTCTATAGGGCTTTTCCATAGGGGAATTGTTGCTGAGGTTAATCATTTTAATTAACCTTTTTATGTTGATGCTGACTATTTTCTCAACTGTACATGCTCCCAGTTGGCCAATATAAAGTTAATAGAAGAGGAAGATTAAGCTAAGATGGTGAAAAACACAGAAAAGAAGGAAAAGAAGGTCTGATGCTGTGAGAGCTGATAATCTGAAAATGGCTTTTCTGAACACGTAACATTCTAAATGAGTTTTAATACTCCTGAAAGCTGCTATGATGGTGGATTTCCATGTCTGTACACTGTGAAGCACAGCTAAAGGAAGACTGTTCCAGAAGAGCTCCCAGTTGCCAAGGCACCTCGGCTCGTTTTGTCTTTTTAAAAATCAGCATAGAACCATGAAAGGCCATTTTTACTTTGCGGCCCCACTGGTCCAGGATACAGTCGGTGCTGAGGTTGTCTAATAAGAAGGGGACTTAGGACATCCTGCAGCACCTGTGCTGACCACTGACAGTGTTTGTTGTGCTGCATAGGCCTACTGGGCTGAGAGCAGTTTATCCCCTCCTAGGTTCATCTCTCCAAATTCTATTGACAAATTACTAAACCACATTGCTCACCTCACCAGACAGCAAGGGAGAAGTGAATATTCCTTTGTTATTAAAGTCAAAGCAGCGGTGTGTTTCATCAATGAACAAAATGCTGCAGGAAGACAAAACTAGTTGCAGCCTGTTATCTATGTCTCTGTTCAGATTACTTACCCTTTGGCAGAAGAGGACATCTTGACGTTAACAAATCTCACCCTGGAGTGTTCCAAAAGCCACCATCCTAATTACGCCACCTTACCACATGTATGTGTGCTACACATTTACTCTCACAGCATTTTCTATTAGTTATGCAATGAACACCCTGGGATTTCTAAATCATACTGGCTACCAAGTCTTGCATTTGCATTTAAAACATCACCATGATTACATTATTATTATAATTGAAGTTAGCAGGCAGGTCACCAGGTCAGCTCTGATCCCAGGCTGCTCACTGCAGCCTCAACAAACTCCTCTCCAATTAGCACTAAAGCACTGCTGGTAGTCCTGGAGTAGCATAGCATAGTAGGATAGCATCTCTATCCATAACTCATCCACAAATTTTTCATCTATAGGGTATTTTCTTTGGCTTTCCTTGATCCCTCTTAGGCTTTTCCACTGATTTTAAGGGTAGCTGGCTGGCACACTGCAGAAACTCACATTTAACTCTGCAGAACACATTACTGTCCAAAGATGAATGGATACAGGTTCTTATTCTGTCCCTTCAGCTTATCATTGACAACCCAGGAACCCAAAGTACATGGTTTCAATTGACCGTTAGTTACTGTAAAAAGTGTTCTAGTCTATGCCATTATGCCTAATTTACCTTTTAATTATATTGTCCATGCTAATGCTAATTGGAATTTGATACACCCAGGTTTAATGACCCATTTTCATGGCCTTTCTGAAACAAGTTACAGATTAGTTTCTTCTTAACTTCAAAGAATTTCCATTTAAGTATAAAATCAAACTGCAGCAGCGTCTTGCTGCCAATATAAGGTTTTGAGCAAGAATTTTTGCTACAGTCACTGAGCAGGAGCTCTTCATTTGGCCTTACTCAGTGCTGCTGTTGTTTCCCATAACTTGAGTCTGATGTCCTAGCAGGGGCTGAACTGTGAAAGCCTATGAATAGCAATGAGCAGGAATCCCGAACAAAGAAAGGATGCTTACTTGAAGGGCTAAATTAGAGACGATCCATGCTTTGTTATTATTGTGATTTTTCAGCATGAAAGCAGCTATTTCATCCACCCCTAAGATATTTTTTCATATTATTTTAATCCCAAATTAGAGAATTCTGTGGTAGTCCTCTTGCTGTTTGTTTTATCACAGCAAATATGAAAATGGTATGCCAACAGAGGCAGCAGATAGTATTTGAAGACTTCCCACAGGAATACTGTGGATTTGTTGCGATAATTTTGCACTACACAACACTCGAGAGACAGGTAAGCTGGGGACAGCCTAGAAAGCAGGGGAAAATATGCAAACTAAAAGGACTCAACAGAGGAATAGAAGTGTAGTAATGAGGAATAAATAGGTAAAAATTAACATAAACGAATGGGAGAGGAGAGGATGGTGGAGGGCCATTTGCTTGTGCCATCCTGCTCTTCATTAGGGAGGAAGGTGTCAGGGTCTGACTGAAACTGTGCCTGTGTAGGGTTGTGGCTCCTCTGAGCATGGATTCCAGGCAGAAACTTTGCATATGGCTGCCGTGCTGTGGTTAATAACAGAAAGCCAAGATATCTGAATCTCTGTTATTGCTTCTCCTCAACCTTATCTCTTAATTCACAATGCCAGTTTCTCAGGGTAGGTCAAGAAGTGGGATAAGAATCAGGAAGACCCTCTTCTGCAGCAATCCTTCCTCTTTTGCTCTCACAGTGCTGCTTCCCTTTAGTTTCACTACAGCAACTCATAGACTGAGAATGCTTCTAATTATGGCACTTCTGTGCCATGGTTATAAAACATGTCCCAGTGCAGTAATGTCTGCTAGCAGCGTGTTTTTCAAATGGCATCTTCCTGCTGCCAAATTCCTTGGTGTAAGTGCAGTTACAAGCATGCATTTGCTGTAAGCTGTGTCTAATCTGTAAGGGATGACAGTATAACTACACAGTGTTTTTAGTGTCTCAAGAAATGTGCAAAGTGCAGCATTATCTATCTTCAGAGCAGTCCTTCACTAGAGAATTACATTCTGGGGTCACTGGTTAAAAACCACTACTGACCCCTGCCCTGAGCAGGAGCAACTGTTGAGAAGAGTGTTAGCGAATTCCTGCCACATTGCTTTAGATATAGATTTATGTTATTTTCTTACATTTCAGGACATTTAGAAGAAGGTGCCACTGGAGTATAAAGATATTTTCAATTTATGTGATGAGGGAGCTAGACAGGCTGCCTCCAAGTTCAGCGAGCCTGTTCAGACTCCAAATTGGCAATGAATCATTACACTCACATGGCCACAGGCAGCAGAGGTCTGCGGAGATTGCATTCACCCACTCTAATCACTCCCACAGCAGCACTGACCAGCCCACTCCAGAATTAGGGAGGAGGGAAATAAAACAGTCTGATCTCAGAACTCCAAATCCTGCACAGTACTATAAAAATTCACAGTTAGCTCTGGGGATGTAGAGTGCTCCTTTCTTTGAGCAAAGGACAACACTACTCAAAAACTTACTGTGTTATTCCAGTAACCATTCAGGAAGGGAGCAAAAAGGTTTATCATGGGAGGTGGCACTTCACACTCTTCTTGATACAAGAATTGGGAGCGCTCATACCCTATATATAGTAAGGCTAGCAGGGGAACAGACGATGACAAATCTGACACGAGTTTTAAAAATGAGATCCAGAAGGGTTTTCGGGCAGTACAGCCCACTAAATCCGACTTCTCTGTGGGGCAAACTGCTAGACGCTGCAATAAATAGAGTAGTGAGTGTCTCTAACACACTGTGAAGAGGTCCCTGAAGAAATCTATAGGTGAGAACAGTCTGGAACAGAGTAGCATACTTTAATTTTTAAAATCCAAATTTGTGAAAAGGCCTCTCAGAAAACATTATTTTAATAACTGACCTCTCTTGAAGCAAAAGGAAAACTCGCCTCGTGTTCTATCAGGTTGATGTGGGACTCGCCTGCCCAGAAGAATGTCAGATCTCAGCACTGGGACCTTACATGGACTTAATCTATTAATAAATGGACTGCAGAGGAGACAATGTCTGTTTATGATACAACGATTATTCAGGATAATTAGAACAAAAGCTGTTTCTGAAGGGAAGCAGAACACTCTCATAATACTGAGCGGCTGAGTGATAAAATGGCAAATGAAATTCCATGTTGATAAATACATTGTGATGTATGTGGGAAAAATAACTCTATACAAACATGGCAGGTCCCAAATTTGCTATTGCCATCCAGTGATGAGACCTTGGGGTCACAGCTGATAGTCTTCTACAGGTGTCAGCTGAGTGCTCAGTAGTTGTTAAAAAACAAATAGTATGTTAGGAAGGAGAAAAGTAATAGAAAACCAAATGGAAAACATCACTGTGCTCCTGCAGAACTCTGCAGTAAACTCTCTCATTAGACACTGTGCACAGTTTTGGCCTTCCTGTCATGAAAAGAACATGGTAAAGGAAGTAAAAGCAGTACAGAGAGAATCTGTTTTGTACTGCAAAAACTAAGAGGCACCAAGAGAAGGTATTATGTACAGGTTGTAAGTCCACTCCTGTGGAAGAAATCGTAGCATTCATTGCCATGGGATGCTTTGGACATTGGAAGTCTAAAAGGGTTCAATAGGCAACTAGCAATTTATGTTAAGAAAGGTCTATCAGAGGTTACTAAGCATCATGTTGCCAAGAAAATCTTGGACAAGGAGTAGATAGAATCACTGGCTCAGGAAGCCTCTCAATCTCTGTTCAGTCCTGCCATTAAAGCCTGCCCCAGTGTTGCCCTTCAAATATATGGTACCCCACCTTGTATGCCATAGTAAGAGGGTGCAGGAGCTGCCTGACAGCAAGGCAAAAACTTTCCTTGAACACTTTTTTAGTATTGGATTGAACACATTTCCATTGGTTTAAATGATATGTGAGAGACCAGTACTGGTAATGCAGGATCGCGGTGGACTACATTTTAAAAAGCTATTTGTAGTTCAATATGAAATTTGGCCCCATATTTCTAGTTTATTTAAAAAATTGAAAATTCATGGGACTCAAAGAAAATCTTCAAAATTCTGTGTATTAAAGCAAGCCCAGCTATCACCACGTAATAAAGCTGCCTACTTACACTATGATCAACCAAAGGCAGTAATAATTCATTTTGGATATACTTTCTAGGGAAAGATTTTTGATTTCAAAGCCTTTCTTTCCTCTGCACGTAAAATGCTTCCTAAGCACATTCATAAAATACTTAGCTGTAATTACAGCTTGTTTTCAGAGGAGGATGAGCATTCAAAGGAGTCTTCTTCATCTAAAAAACAACTCAATACAACCCATGACACACTGCCAAACCACAGGAAGAGACTCGCACCAAACACTAGCAACAAAGAGCTTGATAAAGTTTGCCTGCTTCAGCAGGCAGAATATGCGTGTGCGTAGCTTAGTCTTTTCCTTTCACAGGTTCCACCATCAACATCCTCCCACAGCAATTTCTGAAAAGATTTCTGATGGTTTTTTTTCTTTTAAAACAATTCTGTAGTACTGATGACCTCTTTTTCAGCATCTTCTTGCCGTCCTCTTATCTCTTCCTTTTCCATGTAAAAACTAGGTATTTTTTTTTGGTAAAAAGTCTGTATGACTGCAGAACCTACTATCTCTTTTCAGAAGCTCCCTAGGCAGGAAGGCCTACGACAGTGGTACTTTCCACCCAGCTCTGTAACACTGCTTCAGTTAGTATCCTACTGATTCTCCATAAAACATTAGCTAAGCCTTTACTGCAGCGGGCAGATACAATTCCAGCACATACTCAATGGCTGGATTGGATCATGCACAGGAAGTTACACCACTAGACACTTCCAATAGCCACCATACAAATGTAACCTCAGGCTCCTTTATTCAGATAGTTTATATCCCACAGTGTTCCTATTCCTTCTCCCTACTCTAGAAAGGAGAGTTTTACTCTTAATTTACTCTTTAGGAAGCTGAGATCACAGCAACAAAGACATACATCTGGAGTAGCTATACTGACTTCAAAAGAGATCCTCCAGATCTTCAACCAGCATGGAGGACAGAATTTGGTATGTGCAGTGCAGTTAGAGGTGTTTAACTCTCCTTCAGAGGGGACCCTGTGCTCCCTGCACAGGACTAATTGGTTAAAGAACTCTCCCTGACCAGTTGCTGCGGCACGGCACTCACAGCAGGGAGCTCTAGGAGGAACAGTAAAATCAGACTATTAGAGCAGTGTTTTTCTTTGCTAAAACATGGGCGGAAGGTGTCCAACATTTGTTAATAGCAGTGATTTTGTGACAGCTGAAGCAAAGCCTGCTTAAAGCCAGACCAAGTTTACAGATGTGTTGCTGATTATTTTGAATAATTAAATGGTGTAAAAGCCAGCTGTGATGAATAGCACTGGGGTCGCAATTCATAAATAATTGAGAAGAGTGAGGCGCATTTGATCATCCTGATCAAATTCTACTCTCTGGAGAATAAATGTTTGTCCTGAATACCATCAACATTGTTAAATGCCTCAATATTCCTGCTCAGCCATCCAGCCAGCAGTCAATTGAACTAAATCATTTTAACACCTTACACATTTGCCTTCCTCATGAATACATAATGTTTCTAACTTACACAATGGTTTTTGGACATCAGACAAAGCAGCCACTCTTTATAGACGGTAACCAAACAGCAACAGTAAATGTTTTAAATGATCCCATTAAAAACAACTCCTGTGTACAGTTCTTGTCTTTACTGCAGTAAGTGAAGAAGCCATAGATATCACGACTCCTGTTTTGGTTCACTGTCTTGGCTGTAAAGCAGAGCTGCCTCTGATTCGCACGTAGCACACAAACACACCTCCCTTTGCCGCTGGGGAAGCCAGTAGCACAGCTCCACACAGTTTCCTGGGGCTCCTGCTGTTTCCCAATACTTACAGAAGTTCAGCAGTAAAAGAAATGCCTAAAAACCAGCTTGTGCTTATTAAAGCCTGACTCTACAGCCCACCCTCATACTGTGTTACATTTACCATGCTTGCACAAAAGGGTTTGATAACCCAGAGGTGGAAAAATATTTTCACTTCACAGGAATCACCTCCAATTTCTGGTAAGAAGACGTAAACTTTAAAATGGTCACGTTAGGTAAATACCAGCAACTAAACTATGAGGCCTTTCTCCTTGGTTTTACCAGAACAAAATAACCAGTTACTTCAACAACAATCTTTCCTGGAAGAGCAGACCGTGAACAGATTCCAGTCTGGGTTTTCATAAAAGACCAAATTCTACTTTGAGTCATAGTAAACCACTTATTTCACTCCTTTTCAGATACTTTGGGGGAATATGGGACTTCTCAGAGCAATCAGAGGGAGTAAATTCTGAGCCAGTAAGAGTAAAATAAGCTGCAGATGATAAGAAAAGCCTGCAGTTGCAAGATAACTGCTTGTATCTTCTGGTTTTTCCTGGGAGATTGCAAGCAGTTTTTTCTAGCTAACATAAACCTAGGAGGGTCTCCCCTTAAAGGCACCAAATCTATGGTGTTAAAAAGCACTTGAAACGGCCAGGAATGCGAACACTGTCCGGGGAGGTGACAGAGTCGATGACCCTGGAGGTGTCCTAAAAACACGTAGAGTGGCACTAGGAAACATGGTTTAGTGGGCAGGGTAGTCTTGGGTTGATGGTTGGATCTAATGATCTTGGAGGTCTCTTCCAACCTTACTGATTCTATGATTCTAGGAAACGTCCAGTCCTACATTACTCACGTCTGGCGGGGAATTGTTATTTCCCCATTTTTTTTCTGGCACATCTGAGCATTGCATTTCCCTGACACAACAGCATGACACAGATGTTGCATGTTCCCTAACTATTCATACACAATGAACAGTAAGAAATTAACATTTTATCGGTGTATTGTGAAATCATACCTCAAAATCTTCCGAGAAGCCATGCTGGTTATTAGAATACAGCTCACTGATGTGTTTAACAAACTGCTTGACTGGAATTGCTTCCATATCATCTGTGGAAAGAGAGAGGTATTCAGAGTTGCTATTTGTCTCATACATAAAGCTTCAGGAGATAAAGTCTTCATTCAATATTGCTTAGATTTGAGTTCTCAGGGGCAGAGCTAGTTCAACATGCAATAATAAGAAATCTTGGTGAACGTGACCAATTTTGAAGAAAACTCTTCGTATTATATTTCTAATTGTAAGCATTACAGTTAGGAATGCTGAGAGCCTATTCCCTGGGATGCTCATTTACACAGTCCAATTGAAGTTCAAGGACTGACTATTCAGTTCTTGTTCACCTTAGAAGATGGTTGTAGCCTCTTTTCCATCCAGACTGTATAACAAAAATTAGAAGAGGCCCAAAATATGAAATGACACTTGGCAATTGTCCCCAGTAAGTTTTTACCAGGCTGAGTGGAGGCACAGCCTTTTTTCCCCTCAAAGTTATTAATTTTTTCCTATTTGCACAATGATATAAAATCCAAATGGACTTACCATGAAATTGTCTCTGAGCAAAAGAACAGGCAACACAACACCTACACTAATTTGAGTTCTCTCTCATGCCAGACACTATTCATAACACTGAATATGTATTCCACTGGACCATTTGTTCTTGCTCAGCACAGTGCAAATTCCACCCAATATACCAATAAATCACCCACAGACGTTTTCTTAAAAGAAAGAATTCAGGCTTGAATTAAAGACAAACAAGACTATTTCAAGCACCTGGGACTCCAGACAGACTCTAATAAAGCTGGGGTGCAGGACGGCTGCCTTATTCCCTTCTTCTCAGAAAAGCACTAGATGTTGTTATAACCACCAAAGCAGTTGGTGAAGCCCTAGGCTTGCCAAGATCCATTAGTTAATACTTTCAGCCTGGCATTTAGAAGATGCAAATTACTATACAACTGCGATTACTTTCTGCATGTGAAATAGTCTATTGCCTGATGGCTACTATTGTCCGTGCATTATTTTGTGGCAATCCTCTGGTATTTATATATTCCATTTAATATTCTTCTGAAGATGGCATCCAGTTTATGTTTACTCCCAGTAATTCAGTGGTGTATTTTTGCTCCCATTTAGCAACCATATGGTTTAGTGCTACATCTGCATTATAATCTGGATTCTTTTCCTTTTAAACATCTACATTATGATAGAAAAAATCTAAATATTTCTACAGATACTTAGCAAAATTTAACGATAAATAAATAGATGTGACATTTACTGTATTCAGAGTGAAAGATCTTTGGCAGCTAAAACCTCTAAGCTGTCACATATACTTTTCTTAGCAAAGGGTATGAAGATCTGTGTGTGCAAATGAGGTTCTACTTTGGCAAGAATTTTATAGATCCCTGACAATCTGATTTCTTTCCTGCTGATGGCAGTTAATACCGATCTTGTCATTACTTCTCTACTCTTATTTTATCAGGTAACACTTCAAGGTAGCTTTTTGCAGCTATTGGTATGTTCAGATTTCAATCGTCTCTCTTCTATTTTATTTACAAGAGCCAATTGTGAAAGACACTTTTGCAATCTGATCACCTCCCAGTATACCAATGCTACTTTAATTAACCACATGCTCATTTACTGAATAATAGAGAACTCCAAATATTTGACAAGTGTGTGCTTATCTTAGCAAAAGCTGCACCATGCACAAATGCTGGCACTTTATTTAACTTATAACATTTTCTCTATGTACTATTGAGACTACCATAATCTCTTAACAATGTTTGTATTAATATTTCTGCAGCCAAGTTCCTTGAATGGAATCTATATGAAGAGCAGTCAATAGCAAGAGCCTATAAAACAAGCTTTTCTCTTCTGAAAAGTAACCTGCACATCCCAGTTTTTTTTGCAAAAACTTGTGCTATGATAGCAATTTTACATGCTCTCACAAGAAAAGTTCCATAGTTATCATTTGTTTGTTTTGGTGGGTTTTCTTTTTCTTGAGCAGCCTAACTCAACTGAGACCAACTGAGATCAAGGATTCACTGCAGCATATCCAGTATGTCCAATTTAATTTTGCAGAAGGCAGAATTTAATTTTAATTGTGATCTGTGAGCCAAAAAATACATTAGAGATAACGTGCTCTCTGGTCCATTGAATTCCCACCAATTTCAAGGATGGGTCTGCACCAAAGATCCATGGAAAAATATGGTTAGTTTTCTTTTATCGTCATCACTGCATGGTGGCAGTATGTTTCCACTGCTAATTCACTTCTCTGTTGTTCTCTATCCTTTTGTGTTTCTCCTGCCTTTTTTCTCTTCTGATCTAGAAGCCTTAACCCAATGCAGTTAACATGGGTTAACAGTTAAAGCAAGAAAACCATGTTGGAGGAAATGTAATTGCTTCGTATTAGGAAGATTAAAATCTAAACCACTGACATTAGAAACTCAGAAAAACTATTATGATTTCCAGCTTTCGAACTCCTGGGATAACGTGATCCTACTGACATGCAAGACCTGGTAGCTACTGTGCAGAAACCAAGCAAAGGCCACCCCTGGAAGGGCATGGGCAGCCCAAGGGGACAGGTAGCTCACAGCCCATCTTGTCCCCCTGCTGACAGCCACATGAAAGCAGCTGTGCTTATGGGGTAGTCTATTATACTAATCAGTGAGACAGAAAAACGGTCAAGTTATTTGAGAATGTATTTTTCTGTTCATAACCTCCAACTGTGAACTCTCAACCAGGAACACAGATTAATTTAGCTGGGTATATGCCTGCTTACCCACAGGCAGCTTGCCAGACCTCTGATAAAATATGTGCTGATATATCCAGCACTCTTGACTGATGTCTGCTCTGAAGTTATCTGAAGATAACTGTGATGTTCTCTAAGAAAACCAACAGATGTAGCTACATGCACAGAATATGCTTCTCTTTCACTATTGTCAATCCAAAGGCTTTGGTTAAGCCTGCTTTCCATCTTAAGACAAATGGACTTCAATGACTATAATTCTTTTAGTCGATGGAAGACATTAATGGAATCCTATAATAGCTAACTGGGAGCTTTCATAGTTTTCTTCTGTGCACATTCCCTCTTGCAACATATAGTTTTTCCCCATCCAAAACCCAGAGCAACTTTTGACAGTTAGTATGATGCTTGCTAGCCCAAGACAAGCCCCTGAGAGGAATTTCGAAAACACAAATCAAAGGGGACCACAATGGAGCCCATTTCCTGACTCAAACAGAGAAACGCCAAAAAGAAATCACGTTTGTTTCAAAGAACAATTGCAGAGGAAAAGTTTCACTTGGATTTCATTTTTAAAGAATTGTCAGCAATGCAGAATACTTAATACATTGCTTCAGAAGGCAGACATCTGCAGAAGAAGCCCAAAGTGTATAGAAGCAATAAAGTTTGAACAGGGTTACCTTTAAAGTTTGGGTAATTAGCAAACCTACCAGGAAGAATTTCCCCCCATCTCCCACTTAATAAGCTGCCTTTATAATGTTAAAGCAATGGGAGCCAATTTCAAAAGAAAAATGGGATATCGTATCGGAGATGGCATTTACAGATAATAAGATCTCAGATTCATTTTGATTCATTTATAGCCTGAGAGCTCGCTGGATAGTTCAGTGGCATTGGATTGGAATAGATGGTTTGGGGTCAGGAATTAATCCAGAAGGTCAGAACCAAAGTGCTTTCTCATTTTTTCTTTGTCTAGTTTTGAGTTTTGGTGTTTCTGAAGACCAGGTGTTTGATAAATAAGAAGTAGCCTTCGTAGAAAATTCTGCCATGCCTTTAATTCTGTTTGTAAGTGCTTGCTGTTTTTCAGCTTTTACCTTACCCAGTCTACTAAATCCAATATACTCCATGTATCTCATGCCTTACTTTCACATCAAATGCTTATTCCATTTGCTTCTTAGTCATTCTCATTTGCAAAGCCACCTGGATTCATGTGCCATAGCCATCACGCGGCTTGGCCCATCTGCTCCAACGGCAGCCACTCACTGCACTGCTCAGCAGCCCTGTGCCATGCCCTGCATCTCAGAAGCACCTCCATCAATTCTCACTGTGCTCTTCACAGCTGGTTTCAGCCAAAGGGTGAGGGGATTCTCCCACTCCCGTCTCCCTGCCTTGAGGGCTAAGCAGTGAACTGAATCAGTCTGATGCTCTGGCTGATGAATATAAGAATCTAATTAAATGATTTATGGGGAAGGTGAAGTAGGATTAGTTGTCAGTGGGATAGATGGGACGATTCTACTTATTCTCATAAATAAGTAAATACTGAAGTGACAAAGAAAGTGCCCTTTCTGAAGACAGCACAAACCTTACCAGGCTTATGCTAATCATGAACTCAGGGGCACTGTTAGTGACATCAGTCCTGGGCAGCACTGTCTCAATAGCATATTCTCAGTTCCAGTCTTCTGCAAAAATTTTTCCCAATCAGACAGAAGTATCTACCAGTAGGTGGGCAGCAGGACACATTTGATCTCTTAACTCACTGAAAAATAACATATCTGACAAATGATGTCACAAATCCATAGCAAACAAACACCTTCCCGTTCCCAGTGGCATTCAGCATGGGGATGTCAATTCATCTTCCACCATCGTACTCTCCGCTGATGGTGAGAGCGCTGAATGCAGTGCCAGGATTTAAAAAATATATCTGGTTGACTGTTAACCACGTTCAGAGGGGTTCACGGATTTTTTACAAAGAGGGATGGAAAAATTCTGCAAGCAGCTGGAATACCGAGCATTGAGGATGCATACAACTCAAAACTGAATCTAACGGCCCTTGCATAAGCTACGGTATGTGTCAGAGTGCGGGCTGCAGAGCTATGGCAAAAGCTTGCTTGCATATGCGTCTCTGTAACCACACAGTTCAGTTCCAACAGGTTAGTTTCCAGCAGTGGGACACTCATAGCCCAGATTGAAATGGGTTCCACACAGCTGTCCCAAGCAATATGAAGGAACCTCCAACACACAGCCTAGAGATTATCTGACATACAGATTATCTGAATGTATACTCCAAAGTGTACTCATGTGCAGGGATCAGAAACTCCACATGCAGCTCAGTTTGGCACTGACTGAATCTGAAACATCTGAGTAGGCAACTCCACAGCCATGTCCTGCCCTGACTCACACAAATACTGAACTCCATGAGTAATCCCACATGTAAAAATGGGTGGTGCCCAAATGTCTTCATTTTAGACTTAATGCATTAGAATTACACGTTTATACAGTCAGAACCTTTATTCTGCAGTATATTGGCTTTCCATGCTTAACTACTCAAGATGGGAACACAACTGAAGCCATTGTGTTTCACTTGGAATAATTAATTTTTCTGGCTATTCACACAGCTCTGTGTATAAAAAATGGCCGGAAGTATAGGAATAGTTTTATTTGTATAGTGTGTCACTTAATACATGATAAAGTAACTTTAAAAAAACCCATTAGTGTAAAGGTTTCTCCTTTCTGGGGTGCTCATACCTGCTAAATACTGAAAAGGCAGTATGTCGGGTTTCATTCTAGAAGATCAAACTCCCTTCTGAAGCCCTTACAGACTGGCATCCTTCTGAAGTCACTGACCTCAGTAATTAAGACAAAATATAAATAAAGATAAATAGCAAATTACTAATAATTGATTATTTGGGGCACTCATTAACGTAATACATTTTTTCAATCATGTGTTTATCAAGGAGTGTTTTTAATAAAAAATGTCTTTCAAAGTGAAAAGGCACAGGAAACACAATAAGTACAGCAGGAAGTCCTGGCTAGGTGACCATGTTGAAAGCAAAGCACAGAAGCCCTTCCAGTAAAATAATTGTTATAATCAAGTCAAATGAGCACAAGAGCAAGTTTCTGATAAAGGGGAAGACACCTGAAAAAGCAGAATCTGAAAAATCACCTGTGTAATATTGTAGCTACATTCATCTCTCTTGGTTCCAGATTTAATCTACTGCAATGCTATTAGCCATGTGTCAGTCAGGAATATAGAGATGTTAATGATAAAATTTTATGTGTGTCAAAATAAGAGTTCAGCTTAAATCTGCTTGTACAAATCTTAGGTTATAATTAATTATAAATGTAATAGCAATGCACTTCTTCCCTTTAAGCAAAAACCAATTTCTGTCTTAGAGAATGAAATAATGTGAATTTTTCCTTAGTACAGGCATTAAACATGATCTTATTTGGCATTGCCTGCTAAGGAACACAATTTTAATCTCACACATTTCCATCCTCAGGTCCCAGTCATGCCATCAACTACATACGTGCCTTACACTGAAGCACAGGGAGGTTTCAGCTTCATGACTCTGCAGCTTTATAAACTGGTTATCAGAGAAGGATCTATCTGTACTTCACATGGCCACCAAGAAAAACATGTTTTTGGGTGATTTACACAACTGAAGCCTCCATTACAAGTAACACGATCAGATACCATACCATAAGCACTGTTCTGCAGGAACAGAAGTATGTAACAGAGAAGAAGGAAGACTCTCTAAAATACCTAAATACCTCAGTATGTTCTTGGCTTCAGAGGACGGCTGTGTTTGCAATACTGCATTCATGAACTTGAGTACAATTCACAATATGGTGCTGGAATATAAAGCTTCAGGGAGCAGAAAGCAGAAATAAAATCTTAAACAGCTGAAGAACTCTTCCTCTGTGCTCAGTAAAGAGCTTCATGCCCTTGAGAAATAAATCCTTGGCTGCAGTTAGCACTCACTGTTCCTTGCATCTCGCCTGTCTCTAGCACAGAGGATCCCTATGATCAGTACACTGCCACTGCAGTGGCCACAGATGTGTCCTGGTGCTCTGCTCTTCAGTAACTGGGATGCAATCTGAGACATCTTAGCAGAACACAGTAAGTTCCAAGATCCTGTTGAGAACTCGCAGCTTCCTTTTTAAATAAGATACCTTTTGGTACGATCTCTTAGGGTGGATGGTACCAGAAGATACTAGAAGTGCAGCAATCAAGTCTAACCACTGATATTCATCAGGAAAGGTTCATGACAGCCATAGTTCTTGAAGTAACAATGAAGGCGGTTTCAAAATTCTGCAGAGATTTAACAGAATCTAAGAGTTAATAAAATGGACTTGTGATGGGACTCCTTCTTGTACCATGAGAGGACACAAGGAAATGAAGGAAGGTCATGGCTGCACTGGCCTTCACGCCCTCAAAAGACTGCATGAGGTGGTCAAGATATCTTTTCACTGCAACATACTTTGCTACTCCACTATTTCCTGGGCTCATGCACCCACAGTCACTCTTGAAGAAGCATGAGAGTGTTTCTCTATCAGATTCTGCAAATGATTATTTTAAATACACTATTCATAAATGTCAGTACTAGTTAGAAATGTAATTTATTGCCTTTTAGAGCTGAAGCTGCACACACCTTGATCCAAGCACAGTTTAGACACTGCTGAAATAACTGGAATCATATCTGAGACAGTCTACTTGTACTAAAATAGGTGAAAGACATCTGAAATAATATGCTAAATGAATCAGCTGTACTGGCCAACCATTATGTTCTATATGAGCCACGTTTCCCTGGACTGTGGTCAATGTAATACAGAACCTTCAGTTTTGCTGTAGAGCAGGGCCTCAGCTGTCTCTGTACTGGTCTTGCTGGGGAAGGAACAAGCTAAGCCACAGCAAGGTCTAGAACAACACACCACCCAACATCAGGAAAGCTCTGAAACGAAGGACAGGAAAAGCACAAGGGTAGAAGTGGAATTTGTGCCGCTACCACCTGAGTTGTAAAGAGGTGTACTTCTGTGCTGCTGCTGTGGAGCAGGTCTTGTAATGGGAAAGGAAAGCAGTACGGGATACATTTCATATTACAGCGCTGCAAAACATACAAGTCTGTACTGACAGGGCTGCTGTTACTTTTACTTACCCAGCTCTACTGAAAAGGATTATACCCAGAAACATTTCAAACCAGCTACAGACCCAGCTATGGAAAAGAAAACCCAAACAGGAACAGGAGCAGGTTTGCTGAGAAAGAGATCTTGCCAAGACCAAATGGTATAGTGAAAGGATCCAGGCAAAGATGATATGGATGTGGCCAAAATTAACTGAGGGTGAAAGCAAAGAAAGAAGATACAGAGAAATAATTTTGTTGGGCTGAAAGTCAGGGGAGTTTCAGAAATCTGCCATTGATTACAGATGCATTACTGTCAGGCACAAGGCTTATGTGAGCTTGGATTTGTACTTCTGTTACAGTATCTAGTGCGTGACTCAGTTAATGATATCTCCTTTGTCCTGTCTTTCTCTAGATCAAGCAGTGAAGGTAATTATGAATAATGATGATAATTTGGGTCTCAGAGCAAATCTGCACAGATAAGCACACACCTATGGGTGATGTGGCTTCACGCACAATAATTAAGCACATATGCCATGGGAAGTGAAACAGAAAATGGCTAAAATTATTCCTTTACAAGAAGATGCTTTTTAGGTATTGGACCTGAAAAGTTGTACTGTGTGTCTATTGCAGGTGGCTGGCAGATTCATAACCCTCAAAAAACAGAGAGTTTGCATAAACAAAGGCAGAATGTGGCAATGAAACAAACACAAAAGCTACCTCTGAGCATGCTGGCACATCATGGAGCAAGGCGGTGGCATGCAGAGACATCAGCACCGTGTCTGAAATCTCTTGAGCTGCATCAGAATGTCGCTATGCCTGGCTCCCAGACACCTGGCAGAACCACCCCATACCTGGGCCAGGACCAGCCAATCCAATCCTACTCAGCTTCTTCCAATGAGCAGCTCACTGCATGCTGTAGATGGGCTTTGGCAAAGGTATTCACCATTTTCAGACACACTGCTCTAACTTGCCATCAGTGAGGCTGCTTGCTTATAACTGAGAGTAGAAGCTGGTGCACTGAACTGCAGGAGGTAGATGTGCAGACCAGAAGGATCTACGTACAATCCTTTTGCGAGGGCAGAGTCTCACAAACTAACAAGGTTACTTCAAAAGAACTTGCTTCTGTGAAAATGCCACTTAACACACACATAACATGTAAGTAACATGCAAGACTTTCTTACACCCTCTGGCAGCTTCCAGACGGAAAGTCCAGAGGCTTATCGTTTCATCATCTGCAATCAGTTCAAAAGAGAATGTTGTCATTTAATGTTTTTAAGGCATTTCAGTGGGCTGTCTATGTGGGAGCAGCAGCTGATGTGACAAGACTGTCATGTAGCAACAGGTATATGGGGAAAAACAGGGCTCTTCTATGTCTCTAAACAAGGAAAACGTTTAGGAGAGCTTTAAGACTTTTCCAGGCAGCATCTCCCATCTTTGGAAAGAGCCAAGATGGCTGGAATTCATTTCTGGTACCTTTGAGCCTCATTACAGACCCCATGTTCAGGTAATGTTTAACACAGAGTGAGACACTTCAGACAGCTTCTGGTAGCCTGAATAGCTTTACTGTCAGTGCAAAGATCTTCAGGTTCATCTGTTCATTCTTTCTTAAGATCTTTTTGGGCATGATTCAGCTTCAGATTGCAGCACATTTGGATGTCCATATGCAGATGTCTAAACTTTCATTACACCCACAAACATCTTGTCATTTGATTGGGAATGTGACAGCTGGATTCGTATTTGGATCCAACTAGACTAAACTTCTAAGGCACAGCTCATTCAGGGCCTTCATGCTCATTAGCAATCCTTGCAGACTCTTAACTACAAAGCTTCTTGAGGTGTCTTGCAGCACTTGCTCAGCAGGTGCCTTAATCTGCAGCACCTGCTGTCAGGTGAGTAGATCTTTCTTAGTATTACTGAGCTTGAGTGGACCACTGTGACAGGAGCATTAAGTCAGTCTCACAGCTGCTGTGGTCCAACAGCTTGGGTTGCTCTAGTTAGCAAAAGATGTCACCAAAAGACAGGTTTGTTCTGTTCTCAGTCACTTGTTCTTACATGCTAGAATGGCTGCTGGAGAGGCACCACTGATTGTGCTGGCACGACTGCACTTGCCCACACAGTTTTAGGTGAACTTCCCCAGTCTGTGTTATGATTTATATGAATGTCAGCCAGTCTTTCATGAGCTGGCCATTGAAACATCCCTGTGGAACAGGGAAGAACACAGACTGCAACAAGAAAACATAGATAAAAAAACTAGCAGAAAGGTCCAAGAAAAAAAATATCTCAATTACTGTAAAAAAATCATTTATCTTCGCCCTTTATCTTTCTGAAGGGATAATTTATCTTCTCCCGTTGCCTTGTGCTCATAATCCCTTGTATTTGACATTACTCTGCAGAGTCAAGTGCCACTGTTACCTTCCTCACAAGATCTAAGGAGGCATCACAAGACAGTAAGCATGGTGGGACCAGTACACTGGCAGCCCCAGCAGGGAAATGCCTCTCCTGGTTTTAGAGCAGAAGAATGGATTTCTCCAGCTATCTGGATTTTGTGAAAACTCATCACAAGTGGTCTAAAACCAACCCCTCCCTATTCTCCTGTTACCCTCAAGACAAGTATTTGAGGTGTCAAGGACATGCCACAGGAAGGAAAGGAGATGATTTTTAGGATATTTTCTCTTATTTTCTATGCACAGCCTGAAATTGCAAGACAAGCTGCCTAATGTTTTCTGCAGGAATGCAATAGCTGACCTTTCATCTTAGTTCCCATGGTACTCTGAAAGACTTTTTTGATAGAAGTCACACATGTCTACTGAATAAAATCAAAGAAAATGTAACTGGGGTCTTTGGCTTTTCCAGGAAGCCTGTTTCTTCAGTATCTCAGAAATGGCTACGGATGTTTGGGTTTTTTTGGTGAATTAATATAATTAGCTGCAGACTGAATCCTAGACCAACGATGGAAATTGCAGAATATGACAAGGAAACTTACAACACCTTGAGGCTACAAGCATAAGCATTGGACAGGCTGAGGTCAAACCAACGTTTTAGGTATCTTAATTCTGCCTGTGAAACTTAGCAGCATCAAACAAGGCAGCGGCTGCAAAGGCCACTGGAACACCAAGCTACTGTCTGTCATCACAGCTTGAAGGAAGCTGGATCCTGCACTTAGTAATTCCCCAGGGAAAGGCCTCATGAAGAGAGAACAACACTAAACTCTGCTTCCAGCTTCACTCAGCACAGGTGAAAAAAAATTAACCTTTTGTAACTTGATTAATACCAAATTAACAGATGGCTTTGGACTTGAGATTGCTTATCCCTGCATCCTGCTTTCCTCCCCAAGACCCAGCAGATTCCACCTCTGCACTGCCTGAAAATGGTGAGCAAGTCCCCCAGTCTCAATGGAGCAGTGGAGCTGCATATCCCTTGTCCATAACCTGCCCCGGTAGGGCAGCTGATTTCACCCTGGATGGAATGTCTTAGTGCTTTTAAGAAACACTGCTCATGTTTTTGGCATTTGGAAAGGTTATTTTGAAATTTCTATTAAAACAATGTGAGGAGGTGCCTATGGAAAAATACAGCATTAGCACCTAGAGTCCCCTTGCAGAGCACCTTAAATTAAGTGAAGCAGCAATGACACACATACTTTTTAATAAAATCCCACGATTTATCACAAGCATAACCTTATCTTTCTTATGTAATGAAACCGGTGTCCAAGTAGCACAAACGCAGAAGACTGAGCACATCTTACCTGGAATAGGTATAATGGGAATACTTTCATTAGGGACCACACGGGGGGAACTGCTGTCCTCCACATAGAAATGGGCAGTCTGAAAACACTTTCTGTTAAAGGAAAAAAGAAAATAGATTCAGGGTGTGAAAAACTGTCCTGTGGGAAAATAGCCATAAACTTTTGCACATGTTCTACTTCTCCATTTCTGTTCTGTACTTTCAGATATTACAGTTTTAGAACACTGACGTGTGATGACACACATGAGTTTTCTACAACTACAATCCTGATTCTGGAATCACTGTCATTTGACATCCAACCATCATAAATGCCTCTGTATGTTACCGCCAAGTGCTACTGAATATGAAATTATACTTACAGAAGTTTGTTGTTGCAAAACAGGTTTAAAATACATCATTCAGAAAGACACTCTGCACACAAGAATCATATTCAACACACAGGTTAAGGCAAAATCTACACAAGACACTAGCATTTCCAGGGAAAATACTGTAAAAGTTTCTGCTGTGTTAACAGCTGACAGAGTAATACAGCATCTGCAACTGCTGCACCTCACAGTCTTCTTCTAGAAAAGTTATCCTTCAAGCATTACGTTTATTTATTTGTTTTTTGACACTAAAGCAATTTAACCCATATCCCATTCTCCTACTGCAAACTTGCCTTACATACACCGCTACAGAGAAAAGCAATAGGCACTTAGCTGGGCCTCATGATTCACCTGTGAAAAGGCCTCTAAAGAACAGGAGAACTTAAATCCACCTGACTCTGTTTTACCTGTATTTAATGCAAAGCAGAGAGCACAGGCTGGTCATCACAGAAAGGTACTGAGCAGAATAACATCAAGAGATCCGAAGAGCCTTTGCATGGTGATGTTCACTGAGGCAGGGTTTTCCAACACCAGCGTCACTGCTCATTGCTGACTTAATGAGCTGCTTGAGGCTGGAACTGAATATTTAATGAGCCTTGCTTGGTGTAAGCAGCTATTGTGGCAGGGGAAGGGTCTGCTTTCATCTGTTGGGGTGCTTAACAATAGCTTCCCACTACAGAAGAATCCCCCTCACTGCAGTCCTCAATGAACTGCTCCTCAACACCTGGGCAACGCTTGCAGGCAGCCGGGTGAGCTGGACCTTCTGTCAAGTTGCCAGTTCTGTTGCTGAAACGTATTTGCCCACAGTAGCTTCTAAGTTTCTGCCCTGCAATCTGCTTCTCTGTTCTGGGGGCATTGTGCTGTCTGCCCACGGAAAGCCCGCTCTGCAGAGCCACTCTGCTGACTTTGTCCAAGTAATTCATGCTCCCTTTGTTTCCAACACCCAGACGTGCCAGACAACAAAAAAGTCACTGAATATCAAACCACTTAGGCAAATTCAGAACCTAAAATAATCATGGGTGGTTGCTTTCTATGCATCTGTACTTTCTGCTGTGCAGTCACAGCACTCTATAATGCAAGCACATGCTATGGTAGCACAAGCACAACTTAAGACAATACTGAAGCAGGAGAGAGCGAATTTCACAGCGTGAAGTAATTGTCTTGAAACAGCTTTCTATTTTGAGGCACGATGTCTTGCATTGTGCTGAAGTTATTTATTTAGCGAGGATGCTTTTGTTAAGAAACACCATAAGGTGAATTCACACACAAGGACACGAGATGCGCGATAGTTTCACAGCGTTTAAAAACATCGCTTGAACTCCCCCCATCCTACTTGCTCCTTGTTCTTTTTTTTTTTTTTTTTGATGGTGGTGATTTTTTTTTTTGCAGCCTTTATTCTGGACAATGCACACCCTGGGGGCATGCAGCAGAATAAATCAGTCACACATAAAGAAGGAACTATGAATATGAAACAGGCAAAATGTTCCTGATTTTGATGTATTTGGGGCTCTTTCCCTTGAGTTAATACTACAAAAATCCTTGAACGGCTGCTCTGGTAATGAAAGCCTTAAGAAGGTGTTTGATAAAAAAGACAGACCTTTACACAGGGATTTACAGGGTTTTTTTAAGCTGGTGATACTTAAGAAAAGCAATTATTTTTTGTTAATTTGTATTTTATACTCCGAGAGGCTCTGATAGGCTGCCATTGTTTTTTTGGGGGAGCCATATCTCTGCTGAGCATGATGTCAGAATAACAATGCATTAAATGAGTATTTCACGATTCTGCATTTTATTCCTGCAAGATTTTCTGTGGCTGTTTGGAAAAGGACTTTGCCTAGAGATTTTCTCAGGTCACAAACATCACACTAACATACCCACTCTTGTGCTATGTAGATCAGTACAGAAGCAGCACGTTTGTTACTTCACAGCACATTGCGTGAAGACATGACTCTCAAGACTTTTTTCCCCTCACTTGGTCATAATTGTTGTAAATATTCCAAGTTTAGCTTCTACAGCTGAGCTCGCAGTGCATGGGCCATTGCATCCTTATCCTGGTGACTCTTTCTACAGCTCAGGGGCTCCCAGTGACAACAGAAGGCAGCACGAATGGGACCGTGCAGGCTCAAACTTAAGCACAGGGTAAAGTGGATCATCTTTAAAAGACATTTTATGATGGGATACACAGTCTCACTGGATGAATTTTCCAGCAAGTTCTGCTTACTGAGTCTCTCTTACTCACATAGCTCTTCTCTGTGCAAGCTCCAGGAAGAAGCAGCATCTCTGGGTGCCTCGCAGATGCCTCCAGGCTCCCTGTTGGATGATGTCCACTTTCAGCCTGGGACTGACTGAGTGAGGAAACTCCTGGACCCAAAAAGCCCTTTGCAACTCATGCCTAGCTTGCAATAAATACTGATAGCTGGAATCAAGGTTACTGAGAGGCATTTCAAACAATTTAGTATCTGCCTTCTCCCCTAGCTTGGGATGCTTCCATCTATCCCCTGGTGTTTCCCCAACCCATTACCTTTTCCTTGGTATACAAACTATAAGTAGCCACAGTTGCTAAGGCTACAAGAGGCTGCAGTAAATCCATGTGCATATATGGGGAGGGCTGGACAAAGGAAAAAGGATGAGAGCAGAAAATTGCTTGTTTCAAGTCACTGGAGAAGCAGCCGTGGAGAGCAGATATGGGGCTACGCAAGGCACAAGTCTACAACTGCTTTTACAGAACCCTGTAATTTTTAACCCCAGCATGGATACCTGTGCAGGTGTGTGTTCCTGTACACCAAATTGCTCAGGAAATAAACACTAGCAGCAGAAAAAACCCATTTTTTTTCCCCTGATAGAAGCCATCCTTAGTTCATGAGCAATCGGGATTTGCCAATGGCATAAAAGATTATTAAAACAACCAAACCTCTCATTTTAGAATTCCTGTATAACCGCAGCACTGCCTGAAAAAAAACCCAGATCACATGAAGAGCAAATCTTTCAATTTCACTTCCAGAAGATTTCAGAGACCTCCACATCTTATGTAAAAAACACTGGAGTCTGTTGTCTTTCAACACACCACTGTGCAGTGAAGCACACCGCTTTCTCTAGCCCCATATGTTTTTTCTGACTCCCTTTCCCTAGGGTACAATAACTGTGCGAGATTGTGGTGATCAGACACACAATTGTCACATATGGACCAAAATGCAGAAAGTAAACCACTGCAAGATTAGCATCTCCCCAGAGAAGGAGCAGAGGCAGGGTCTGGAATGCAAAGACGACAGGAGGGAGAGCATCCTCCTGTCCAGAATGTTTGTGCAGAGACACTGGCAGTGAGGTATTAAAGCAAACTAACAGGATGTGATGTCCAGAGCAGCAGCACCTTATTATCAAGCTGAAAGCATAAAAAATATGCCAAGAGATGGTCTTGATTAGCTGGGTTAAATACTTGTTCCATCTCCACTGAGTGAAATACTTGATTAGCTTCTGTAGAAAGTAGAGATGCCTCATGAGATTTTGACTTTCAAAACATGTTTCCTTGGATATTAGTTAATAAACCTCAAGAAGCTTCTCCTTTATACTCATCTAAAAGCAAGAGGGAGAACCAGATCACATAATGGACTGAAAGCACAGATGCATTTTATTTTGTACAAAGATGATAGCCCCTTAGTGTTTAGTTGCTAGTGCCTCCAATACGCACTCAGTGTGCTGCAGCTGATGGGAGTGGTGGGAATAGCTCTGAGGGCAGTGGTGGCCTCTACTCTGTAGTCTGTCTAGCACAGGCAGCATCCCCTGATGTGAGATAACAGGCAAGGGATCTGCACTGCTCCAGAGCAGCTGAGGTAAGGAGAGAAGGAGCAAGAGATTATTGCAGAGGGGCAAACAACTGCCTCCACAGTGGCTGGTGAGGCCACCAGGACAGTGGCTGAACATGGGGAAAAAACAAAGGAAAATGCTTCACTTTCTGGCGACACCCAAGAGTCATGTCCTGCCTTACACTGTAGCAACTGGCACATTCATTGATCCCTTCTTCACTAGGGACCTACTTCCAGGCTCTTCTATTGGCTGAAGCAGCATATATTCCCTCTCTAAGGATAGCCAAATTTATACTTCATTTCTGTAACAGAATCTAGAAAACTCCAGTTTCTTGCAACTACTCTCTTCTTGGGTCATTACCTGCCGATGCATGACCAACTTGGGGGCAGATTAAGATTGGTGTCTACCAACACCAAAACCAGAGCATGTATGCAGTCAAGTGTACTGGCAACACATGGCTCCACATGTTAAACTAGTTTCACTGTTTCTTGGCAATCATTTGTCACTGTCAGAATTGGCAATGACTCCTCAGAAAAGAGTCACAGACTACAGAATAACAGAAGTGCTACAAATCACAACCACATCACCAGCAGAGCAGAGGATGGGAGCCTGGACAACAGCTGTCTGCAGTCTGCACTGCTCTAGCTGGGGTCATCAGTCACTGTTTTTTTATGAGCAATAAAACTGACTGAAGCGTTAAGAAGAAAAAGAAGAGAAAACCACATGGAAAAAAGCTGATCTTATACATATGAATAAGTGACCAGCATGGAGCAGTGATACTGCATTCACTGTATCACAGGGACATATGCACTGACTTCTCTTTTGTCCAGAAAATGGCTTATATTGCCCCAATTTTCTACAATTATTTTCCTTTCCAGGTCTTCCTGCTTAATGATCAGAGTTCAAAAGTCAAGTTATAAAAGCACTTTTGATATGCTGGAGCAGCAAGGCAGTGAAGGCTGACCGAATCTGAGTTACAGGAGGATATACAAAGCAGGAATGCTTAAAACCTAAGACGACAAAGGAAAGCTGAAAAAGCATGAAAATTTCTCTACAGTAGTGCTGATTCTCCTGCATATCCCTCCCAAAGACAATGTGCCTTCTCTCCACAAAGCAATTTTTGACTGTAATCTTCTTGAGCAGTGCTAAGTGTCTCACAGATATAGCAACCAGAGAGGTCTACATGGTACCTGAATAGGTTTCGGAAGTTCACAGTCCCAAGCTCCTGGCATCCTTTCCTATACAGAATGGTGAGAAGTAGATTGTCCCTTTTAAGGGACTTCCTCTGGGCAAGGAGAAATGCTTTTCTACATTAGTGAGGTTTTGTACCCACATGGAGTCTTTTAGCAAAAGCTAAAAGGATCCAAACTCTAATCACCAGTCCAAGTGCACCTAGTTGAAGCTACACTTTCTGCAGCAAAAAGGAGGGGAAAAGGTAGGTGGAAAAAAAAAGAAGGTGGTGAAAAAAATCTGAGGCAGTATTTGTGATCAAGAACACACCGCTAGAAAAACTGACCACCCGAAAAAATAATTTGTCAACAGGACTAGGGCTTTCTGACATAGAAAGCCAGGTAATTTAATATTTATAGCCTAAATTTGCCAGCTGACTACACTGCTCTCAACAAAATTAAAAATCCTCTTCTCCTGATCCTCTGAGATCCTATCCTGCACCCGAGACTAAACACCCATTTACATCACATATGGTACTGAACTTGAGGTTATACTAGAAATAACATTTTTTAGGAGGGTATTCAAATAATTAAACAGTTAATAGGCACCAAGATGAGCTGCTTTCAGCAGCTGTGCGACCACCAAGCGCCCAGGTGGCCAGTGCAAAAATGCACTTAGAAAGCTCTTTAACTGCCAATTGTAGGTGGATAAATCTTACTTTAACCCAGCACAAACGTTTTTCACGCTTCCTTGTCCCATCTTCTTGGTGTCCCTGGAGAACAGTGAAGGCAATGGTGAAACCTTATTTGGGATGACGCTTGGCCCTGTAATACTTTGTAGCTAATTACTCTCACGGTGACCTCGGACAGGGCTAGAAGCATCGAGACTTTCTCCTGCTTTAATCAATACTCCTGACAGCTGTGTGGGACACACTCAGCAATTTTACAGAGGACCCAATGAGTTTACCCATCAGTATTTTCTACTGCAAGAGAACAATCTCCCTGGTCATATGCATTACCACTCAAAACTTTAATGTCTTCTGGCAAAAAACAGGGTAGGAAAACCTATAGGTGGTATATTACCACCTCGTTTAAAAGCTAGGCATGGTTTTAAAAACCAAAGAGAAGCCTGACATATTAATTTTCCTTTCCCTGAGCCAATTTATTTAATGCAACATTCATAACAAAGACTAGAAAATCACAAAGGAAAACAAAGACATGCCTTTTCCAATCAAATAATACCCTAGGCAGTTCCTATAAAATGTGTATTTCCAATGCCCTAAACATCATGTAATATTAAAAAGGAGCCTAAAACTTTCTCGCAGAAGGAAGCTAAATTTAACCAAGTGAAGAGTCGTTCTGTAATCACAAGAACTGCAGCAATCAATGAAGATTGCCTCTTACTGGAGAGGAGCTTTTAGTAGCAACTCTAAGAACTCAAAATTGAGCATACTTGATATTATCATTTCAGGACATGAATTCCCTTTGGGATGAATCTCAGGAAAGAAAAGAATAAAACCAGGGTGGTATTCTGGGAGGTTAAAATACAGGTATTCACTTTTAAATACAGCATCTTAATTCATGTGGATTGAAATTGTGTTATAAGAAAACCAATACAAAGTTGTTCTACCCATAAGAAAGGAGAGCAGAAACAGTGTCTCTCCTTGGAACATTCACCTTAATGTCTCTAATCACGCCTATCTAATTACTGTCAAAATGGAAAAGCCTTGCTCTTTGCTTCCTATGAATGGGGCATCAGGGAATTCAACTGACAATTATTTCCCTACCCACAGCCTGAGACCTAAGTGTAGCACAAAGACAGGCTAAAAATTTTGGCACAGTTTTTTCCCGTTTTGATGGCCCTACTCATAATCAGGCAGAAGTGCAAGTTTGTTAAATATAATGGAATACTTGATGGGAAGCCCCCTTTTTCTCAACAGTCATGTCCACGTGCACCTGAACTAGAGCTGCATAGGAGAACTAGGAAGATTTGCCAACACCGCTGGACATATTTAATGTTTAGCTTACTTGGGGCTAGGATACAAATCAAGAGACTGATTATTTCTATTTTTTATCAGTGTGTATTTGGAGGGTGGGCTTTTTTCTTTAACAATTTTGAAAAGAAGTAGCTAGTTAAATATTTTATGGTCTCTCTGCTAACCCTGTTTAGAACACTATTAGAAATGGCACAAAAAGATACCTTTGGAGGCAGAGCACAAAGGAAAAGAAAAGAGCAGCTGGCATCAGGACCAGAGAAGCAAATTATTTAGTACCTGGCAGATAATGAGAATGCTGAAAATACACTACTTAATGCTACTGCTCTGACAGGGCTATGCACATCACCTCATCATGCTAATATAGACAGACCGGGTGGCAGCCAGCTGGTCCTCCTTCCCCACCCATCTCCCTGAAAGCAAAGATTTGTAAGCCGCCAAATAATAAACCTGGACAGAAGTCTTGAGGATCATTAATCTCGCTATCAATCAACCCATTTGGAGATAACCTTCTTGCTGTCACTGATACTAATCTGGTAGCAACTTGAGAGCTCTGGGGAAGCCTGGAGTGTATGTGTCTGAGGAATTGCTTTAATGAGTTTCTTGCATTCTAAGGTTAACAAATGTGACAAGGAAACACAAATATCAGAGACAATAAACTACCATCCACTGAGCCAAACCAAGATAAATACCATGTTGTGAATTCTGCTGTGGTGTGCTTAATACAGCTCTAACTAGCTCTGCAAAAACACCCGAGTCAGACCCCAGTGACCAATCTCAAGATGCCAGGAGACAGGCAGGCACATTAGCGTGAGCTCTGCCCCCTCCAATCCTCCTTATCTGCTAGGCTAAGTACCTTAGGCATAGCTCTGCATTAATAGAGCTATACCACAGAGAAGTGAGTTGTAGCTGCTGAAGTAGTGTTCTGGTTAAATTGGACAATGTGAGCTGAGCAAATCCACTGAGCTCCCTTTGCTAAACACTACAGACCTACATCAATTAATCCATCAGAATAAAAAGTCCCTGTACCAGTAGGATCCTCAGAGCAGCATTTGCATTAAACAGGGCAGTGTTTGCTGTAAGAATGTTTCTAAAAAATAAACAGCATCAACAATGGCAATATCATCAAGCAAATCCCGAGACAAACAGTGCTGTAAGAAAAATCTAATTAATACCAACGAGCAGTAAGCAGCATTAAGCATTCTTAGGCATCACAGAAAAGAACAGAAAAAAACAAACTATGTCTGTTTTAAATTACCATCTCCACAGAACAAATAAGTCATAAGAAAAATACTAAAAATATAACAAGCAAGTATCTGTGACACCATGAGACAGAGGAGACTAGAAGGATGATGCTGAAAGTTCTTGAAATGAGTAAGTAATACAATATCTCCTAAGGAAAGGATATCTTTAAATTTTCAGGCCAATAACCCATTCAAAGCTCCTTGAATTTTAGTGACAAAGAAATATACATTTCTCATAAAAAAAGGACTCAGAATATGATGTACATCAGAAAAGTTACCACAGAGTCTATTAGGAGTCTCCCAATTACACAGAAAAATCAAAAATTGAAACAAACACAATATAACAGATGTAGAAGAGACTTTGCCTCTAAGAAATCAGTTAAAATAATTCTGACAAAAATGGCTTTCACCCTCACAGCAAACTCTGTTTCAGTAAGTATACACCTGGGCAAATAAACTATTGCTTCTACATTGTCTTAATCAGTGTATAGGAACAGCTAATAACAAAACATCACAGGAGGAGAACATTTTGATTCAAGATAGAAGTTCATTCCAGATAAGTGAAACAGGAGAAATTCAGTCAACCTCTGATAATTATTCGATCCCTTAACACTAGATATATTTTAATATATTTTCTATTTATAGGCTTGTATCTTTATTTGCACTCTTTCCAAATCTTTAATCTACCTGTAAGCTCTTTATAACATTTTGGCACTGATAAACAGGAGACTGGGGAAAAACAGAAAAAATCTCAGCAGAATTGCAGTTTGCATCTGAGGCAAAAACAGAGGAATGGTTCTTAAGGAATGAAGAAACTTTGCCTGAATCCATCAGGCACTTGCTCAGAAGCAGACATGTCAATTAGGCACAAATTCTTGGCTGGGGATTTCCTTCTCTTGGAGCTCATAAAGTGACATGGCTGCAATGGCAGGCACACAGTCCTCAAGAAATGTAGGAGATATCTGCTCCTAGGTGAACTGTTGGGTCCTGAAACCTCCAGCAATTTAGATTCAATTTCCTTCCACTGTATTCATACATTTCATGTTCTGATATCCATAAGCAGTGGTGCTTCTGCTGCTCTTGGAGCAGCAAAGACAGCAGCCATCACCATGGCCACAAAGATGTGTTTGTATCTGCAGGCAAAGGTGATTCCAGTGGGGACTGAGGTCTGGCTCTTAGACCCACTCCAACTATTTTCATCTCTGGTAGTAACTGGGAACTGTAGTAACAGATTCCTGTTTTATTCCACTATTTTAATTCAAGGAATTTTGTGAGCTAAAAATGTTTAAAATGCAGACTAAACAGCAGAGTATTTTGCCACTATTTCTGGTAGTTTGTCCCAGACATTTGGTTTCAGATCTGTGATTTCCTGTCGAGAACACACAAGTGTGAAATACTTGTTGATCCGTTGATTTGTTTGCCTCCTGGCTGATCGTAGCCATTTTGACAGAGCAGATAAAATAGACTTGCTCCTTGTTTGTTTTTTTTTTTCCCCACATGCTTTTCCATCAGCCTGGAAAGCACGGCCCCAACTTCCCAGATGCTGTGCTTAGGTCTTTATCACTCCTACACCCACACTTACATCCTGCACTCTCCTTTTTGAGGCTTGCTAAGCTACTTTCACACAATACCTACGTTGTCTGAAATGTCACAAACTCCCACTATAGCAGCTTCTGCAGCTCCATTTGCCAGATGAAAACGATCAATAGTATTTAGAGAAACTCCTTTTGAACAATTCAAACCCAATGAACACTTCACATCTCTCTTTAGGACATGAGATATATGTGTGTCAAGGGCACTTGGTTACTTCAGGCAGCATTTAACCATTTATCTATGACGCATCTCAGCAAATCATCTGTGTTTTCAAGTCATGAGTAAACACTGCAATTTGGAAAGGGACCAATTCTTGATCATTTTCATTGAGGAAATGGCAAAGGCAATGGCTTCAAGTGATCAGGCAAAACCCTCTAACATCAGCACAAGATTTTCAATGCAAAGTAATTTAAGCAGCCTAGCAAATGAGTCCCTTTTCTCTGACAGACATGTAGCAGAACACGTTGCACTGAATTGATGTGCCCTTTTATTGCAAGACACACTGTCTCCCTCTGGTTTGACTAGAGTGATGGGATGCAGATTTGCCAGGAAAAGCTGAAGAATGCAAAGCTGGCACCACACAGTAACTTGATTCATGGAAATTATGAGAGATTCAAAGGGACAGGTCTCAGGCTCCAAATTATGCTCTATTCTTGTATTTTTCCTATGTGATTATAGCAAGTTTGCTTACAATTTGCTGCTCACTCTTCTAATTGAATTCCTGCAAAGGGCAGTTTGCTGTGCTTTGAGTTTGTCACTTTACATCCTGCTTTAACTCCAAACCACTCAATTAATATTAAATTCCATTTATTGTAAAAGCATTTGTTTCTACTCATATGATGTTATCAGCAGCCATCTCATTAATATTTATTTCCACAAAGCAGCCCACCGATGTTAAGATCTCAGATACAACTAGTAACTTTACAAAAGGAGAATCTGTGAAGCCAAGAAGGTCAAAGCAGAACATGAGCTGTAACAGAAAACAACTAACCCTTGTCAATTTAACTCTGTCTTCACAGAAAACTGAGTAAATACAATAAACTTGGCAGAGAGAAATGACAAGTTTGAAGTTAATCCACTCCCCAGGAAAAAATGAGGAGTAAGATAGCTAACACATCTCTCTCTCAGGTGGGGAAGTCCTGTCTGGTGCATCAAAGGAAAAAGATGCTATTATGAGGCATAGAAGGGAATGCTCAAATGGATAACCTCAAACACTGGATTCGGAATGATTTAAAGCCCCTTCAGCATTCTTTTCCATTTCTATCACAAAGGGAATTAGCTTTGCCTGTCATGGCTTGAGAGGCATTGAGATGTCATGTTTGCCATCCAATAGTAAAGGAAGAGAGGGCTGCAGACAGTTCAAGTGTTTTACAAAGGCTTGTATAAAGTTGGGGTTTTTTTGCATGCTTCCAGTACAAGGAAGCACTGCTAAGGAAAGAGAGAACATCCAACCACAAGCTCAAATCCTATAGACAACACTGCAACCCACTGACATCTCAGAGTTGCAATAAATGACAAAATTTTAATTTCTCCATGGGCCTTGCTGCAGCTTGGATGATCATAAATGTTGGTGAAATGGGAACATTTCTCATACGTTGAGAAGCACCTAACTGCTTCTCATGCAGAATGCTCCTGAGGGTGAGATTACACATTCAGACACAGCGAGATGAAGCAGCTGCTGACAGTGTATATCAGATACTCTTCTGTGCATCTTATTCTGTGCATTTTACTCTCTTATTCTGTGCATCTCGAATAAAACTAAGCAAGGACAGCAGGTCTCATTCTAGTAGTCTCCACCTATTCCCTTAAACTATACAACAGGAAACTCGTTCCACACAGGTCTGTCGTTAACAAAAGCAGTGATGTTGAACTATAACATTCTATTAACACAAAGATCTAAATTACTACCCTCGGCACATCAGCACTATTTTTGCAAAGGCCCGGATTCTTTAAAACACAGATGGAAACTAAACTGATGGGCCTTTCAAGATGTTGAGCACTTTCTTGCAGAGATGACATAAGAATCTTTCTTCTTACCATCAATTTTTTTTATTAATCAGAGCACACATGTCAACTTCCTGTGTGGTACCACTCAGGGCTCACCCCATCAGCATAACACATTGTGAAATTACCACCTTGGGTTTACCACTGGGATAACAATGCTTTTACACCTGAATTAAAAAGATGTCACAATCTAGTACGTCAATATGCAATGGCAGATACCTAACTCCAATACTATTTTGTTGCCCCTTCTCACAGATTGTTCCTGCATTTGCTATAGAGTCTGGCTCTGAAAACCAGTGAAAGGACTCCTGTTGCACCGTTCCCACCTTCATAATTCTGCTTTCAGGGCTTATGCTCTTGCAGCTTTTGAAGCACACAACTGCATTCTGGACAGGAGCAAAGCCAAGTATGCAGGCTCTTGCTTTGACAGCCAAATACACTTCAGATTGCTGCAGAGCTCTCGTAGCCCCCAAATTCTCATCTCCATCACCACAACACGAAAGAGAAGATTCCTAATTGCCCATTTTCTTGAAGCTGTTTGTGTGAGGAACTGAGTTAAGTTACTCTTTTTCTCCCAATGAACCAAACTGGCATTTTTAGCATAAAAAGGATGGTGCAGTTGTGAAGTGCCTCATCCTTTCTGAAAAGACATCGGGGACCTGGTGCCAAGTCCTTATTCACAGATGACAATCCTTAATGTAAGCATAAGAAAAGGGTTCTGCCCTCCTGACTGCAGCCAAGTGCTCCACATGAGCTGGCTCTGCAGCGACAAATGTCACGTTTACAATGGGTTTTGTAACATGAAAGTCTGTAATTTGCTTTCCAGGGACCTATGCTTGAATATCAGGAGAGTTAGAAGCATTTACTGAAGTCTAATGAATAGAATTAACACATAATTTAAACAGGGACTAATATGTATGCAAATGAGAAAAAGTTAAAAATAAGAGTTCAAGCCGTAATTTCAGAAAATGTAGACTGCATCCTTATGAAAAATGAATGTTTCAATTCACCTCATATCTTTACATCTATGTTAGCTGCTTTGCATTTGAACAATAGGGTGCATCAAACCCGCTTTGACTTTCATATTTGAACCTGGACTTATAAAATGGATTATACTGAAACATGAATAATATATATGCTAATTAAAGACTCCATTTAATGACATAAATAAAGACCACAACCAATACAGGCCAATTTCCATTTGCAAATTTCCTAATTTCTGTATTCTCCTTTGGAAAGCAGAAACTCAATTTTCAAGTCTCAGTAAAATAAAAAATCACAGTATTTTCTATGCTCAAATTATTTTAGAAATCTTTTCCACTTTTTTAATCTTTAGTATTGATTTACCTAGAGATAAAATTGCTTTGCCTCAATAGATTTAGTATTAAATATCAGTAAGTCTAACGATGGTGATTTGGACATGCAAATCTCAGAGTCACAGAATAATCCTGATTGGAAAGGACCTCCTAGATCACTGAGGACTGAGCTTGCTCTCAATCCCCAATCACCACATCCAGGTCATCCGTAACAATATTAAACAGGACTGGCCCCAACTGAGCCCTGAGGGACAGCACTTGTGACTGGCCACCACTTGGATTTCACCCCATTCATCACAACTCTCTGGGAACAGCCAGCTGGCCAGTTTTTCACCCAGTGAAGGGGACATTTAACTATACCATGATTCGCCAGTTTCTCCAAAAGAACATTGTGGGAGACTGTGTCAAAAGCCTTCCCCAAGTCCAAGTAGATAACACCCACAGCCTCCTTCCCATCCGAAACGCGAGTCACACAGTCACAGAAAGAGATCAGATTGGTTAAGCAAGATCTCCCTTTCACAAACCCACGCTGGCTGGCCCTGATCCCTTGTCTGCCTTGCTATTGCCGTGAGAGCTCACTCAAGATGATCCTCTCCATGATCTTTCCTGGTACCACAGTCAGGCTGACAGGCCTACAGATGCCCAGATCCTCCTTCCAGCCCTTCTTGTAGATAGGCATCACATCAGCCACCTTCCAGTCAGCTGGTACTTCCCCTGTTGACCGGGATTGTTGAAAAATGATGGAGAGAAGCTTGATGAGTTCTCCTGCCAGCTCCACGAGTACTCTTGGGTGGATGCTACCCAGCTCTATAGATTTGAGTGTCTAGGTGCAGAAGCAGATCTTTAAGTACTTTTTCCTGGATTATAGGAGATTTGTGCTGTTCACCATCCTTATCACAGTATCACAGTAATGATGAGGCTGGAAAAGCTCAGGAGGCTGAACATCCTGGGAGCAGTTGGTCTGTCCATTAATGACAGAGGCAAAGACAGCATGAAGTGTCTCAGCCTTTTCCTCATCACTGTTTGTGATGTTCTCCTCCACATCAGTAAGGGATAGAGACTCTCCCTCATCCTCTTTTTATTGTTGATACATCTGTAGAAATGTTTTTTGTCCTTGTTGAAATGTCCTTTATGTCAGTGACCAAGTTGAATTCCAGCTGGGCTTTTGTCCTCCTAATTTTCTTTCTGTAGAATAATCTGACAAGATCACTGTACTCCTCACGAGTTGCCTGGCCCTTCTTCCAAAGGTGGTAAACCCTCCTTTTCTTCTGAAGTCCCATCAAAAGCTCCTTATTCAACCGTGCTGGCCATTTCACCTGCTCTTTAATCTTATGACACACAGGAACAGCCTTCTCTTGGGCCTTTAAAATCTTCTTGAAGAGATTTCCTGGACTCCTTTGCCCTTCAGGACTCTCTCCCAGGGGACTTTCTCAACTAGTGTTCTGAACAGACCAAAGTCTGCCCTCTGGAAATCCAAGGTGGAGGTTCTGCTAACTGCCCTCTTTACATCATTAAGAATTGAGAATTCAACCGATTTGTGGTCACTAAACCCAAGAGGGCCTCCAACCACCACATCTCCTACTTGTTGCATACCGGCTTAAGGAGAAGGGACATGGGTCCCTAGAAATGTTGCACAACCTAGGCTTTGATGATAATCATGAAAGTATAGTTATGAAATAGGCAGTTAAGTATAAGGAGGTAAACAGGATCAGCACCTTAGTGGAAGTGAAACCCAGATGTGAGAGGAAGTTAACTCTCACTGAAGCTGCAAGCAGGAGGGGTGTGAGAAGATGACCTCTTAGGCTGTAGCCAGTGATATGAGGACAACTCTTTATATTGTGACCAACAAATGATCTCTTAGGCTGTGGCCAATGATAGGAGGACAACTTTTACACTGTAACCAGTAGAATAAGGACAAGTGTCAAAGGTCTGCTATAAAAGCCGCTGTAGTACGCTAATAAAGTTGAACTTGCTTTATCACTCACATTGAGTTGGCCTGCATGTTCAGCCATGGGAATTTCCCCCACACCTACTAGTCTTTCTCTACTTGTGAACAGGAGGTCGAGCAAGGCACCTTCCCTAGTAGGCTCATCTACCAGTTGTGTCAGGAAGTTATCTTCCATACACTCAAGGAACCTCCTTGCCTGTCTGCTCTCTGCTGTGTTAGATTTCCAACAGACGCTGGGATAGTTAAAGTCCCCAACCAGAACAAGAGCTGGCAGTTGCAAGACTTCAGCCAGCTGTTTACAGAATGTTGCATCTGTCTGCTCATTTTGATTGGGTGGTCTACAGCAGACTCCCAGCACAGTATCTCCCTTATTTGCCTTCCTTTTCATCCTAACCCATAAACACTCAACTCTATCGTCGTTGAAATCAATTTTATACACTCAAAAAACTCCCTAACATACAAGGTCACATCGCTACTTCTCCTTCCTTCTCTGTCCCTTCTGAAGAGCTGATATCCATTCATCACAGCATTCCAGTCATGACAGTCCCCCAACACATTTCTGTGATGGCAACTACATCATAGCTGTCATACTGCACAAGGGCCTTCAGCTCAATATGCTTGCTGCTCATGCTATGTACATTAGTGTAGATGCACCTGGTAGTACTCAAATTCTTATTATTAGATTTTTCTATAATACAGCATTATTGTTGATAAGTAATAAGGTACTTACACTCCTCAATATTACAAAGCATGTTCAGAGGATTTCTGGTAGATGGTAACCAAGTAAATGTCTTCCATGTTTGGCAGACTGTTTATCTCTTTATCCTTTCCTCAAGCCACTTCCCACAGACAGAAAAAGGGCTCAAGAGAGGTGTATAGTTGTAGGGAGGCAAGGCATTAGCAGAAAATATTACTGCAACTTCAGTCATGCAAAGCCTGCAGAAAAGCTTGCTGAAGAATAAAGAGACTGCAGGAAAAGTCCTTTCAGGTTAAAAGGCTTGTTTGCGAGGAAAGTGGTGAAAAATAGTTCATTCAAATGAGTATGAAGCCTGGAATGATATAGGGCAGGGAGAATCCTTTTTTTGGTGGCTGTGTAAATGTCGGTTATGTGGATACAGAAGCCTAGATTTGTCCTGAACCTCACAAAACCAGCATTTGCAAGCTCTGAAGAGTAAACTGCAAAACAAACCCATTTATTCCCTGATTGATTCAAGAATGAGGAACTGTATGAATGGGAAGAGACTAACCATACTGGTACATTTAAACTCATGGCTTTTAGAAAAAGAATTAACAAAAAAAATGGACAGGTAGGAGAACTGCATCTTCACAGCTTTAATTTCATGCCAGTAATACCAGTTGTTATTACAAATGAACACAGAAATTAGGGAAATTTCAAGGCTCTGAGGAGTAACTGATCATCATTCTAAGTTGTGACAGAGCTGGAAGTCTTCCATGCCCTCAGTACTGCTGGCACTGTGCAACTGCTGCACTTGCCATCTGTATCACCACTGCTGGGAGAAGAGGTTCTCTGCAGTCCCAGCTCAGCATCTTCTGCCTATCCCTCCATACTGTTTATCTCAGCATTAGTGTAACTGACTTGGGGAAATAAATACCTGAAAAAACCTGGAAAGAGCTGGAAAGCTTGCAGGCCAGTTTACTGGGTTCATTTCTCTTAACAGCATAAACCCCTCTTCACTGGAGAACCACTTGGCTCCTAATAAGCTGGGAGTTTGGCAGATGTAAATTCCTGTTACAGGTTTAGAAGAGGCAATCCCTCGGCCTGCCTTGCAGAGAGCTATTCTCTCCCTCCCATTCTAACCCCACACTTACACCAAATACCATTTCATACACTATTAGAGAGGGATTTGTTGCAGCCTGTGAGCACCTGGATCACCACGCTCACACCAGTGCAAAAGGAAAGACACTCCTTTATATGACTTGGAGAAGCCCCCATGAGCAGCACAGCCAAGTCCAACTGGTGCAATAACAGAACGTGTCTTGCGCCTTGGCAGCTTAAACCACATTTAGCAAGGAAGTGAATGGGATGAGCATGTGCTGCTACAAAATATGAGGGATTTTACTAGCACTTGCTAAAAGCCTTCTGATAGTGGTTAAATAACGGTTTTATAGAGTGAGCCACTGTGCTGAAATACATCCATTTCACTGATAATTTGGTCTGAAGGAAAATAAAACAATAAATTTGAGCCTTCAGGGAACATTTGTCATTACTAGAGAAATGTTTTGATTTCTCTTCTTCTTTAACATTACAATATTTTTAAAAACTCACATTGGTTTTATTCCTGTTACTTTGTAAATGTCACTTTGCAGGATATTTCAAAACAATTTTGTTCTGTTTCAGCAAAGACAGGCTTTTCAAACTATGAAACAACCCGCCAATCCCAACCTAGGCACGCCACCTACGCCTGTTCCAGCGTGTAAGTTAGAACTCAGATGGATTTTAACTTGCAAGTCAGTAGATTAAAACACACGCTGTTCATTGCAATAGAGGAAATGTTTTCTTTAAAAACAAACAAACTCAGTGTTTCACAATAAACTGAATGAATCCGTATACTTGAAACATTTGTAGTAGCAGCACAAGGTGGAATTGTGCATTTGAAGGAGTTGCTTTTTCCCAAATTGCACAGGTCTTAAGAATAGCAAAATTAAGTCCACCCCTGCTTGTTACTGTTTTACTAGTATGAATCAGCAGACTATTTATCCATGCACGTAAGATTGCTGAATTGATTTAATATTCTTACCCTAGAATTTTACTCTCAGAACACATCCAGCTGTGAAATAGCTGGTGCTAATGTTAGTCCAAATGCTGCTGTGGGACTTAGGATGGCACAGGGCCCTTCAATAGCTGTATTTTACGGTTACAAGGAGAGAGAGAAAAAATATCATTTATCTGGTTGCTGTGGTTAATTCTCAGTTTCACAGTAGAGTCATACTGTTCCCCTGGGTACATCTACCTGAATTACAGAATATTTCATTCACAGTTTGTCCAAGACATTCCCTAGCACTAAACCTACAGATTTATGACCGTGAATCTGCTCCAGTGGCACCTGTATACTCTTACATATTATACACATACTCTTTCGTACTAGGAGTATTACAGGAAAGGTAAAAAACTAGCAACATCAATAGAAAACAAACCAGCAGATGAAACAAAGGTTAATAAACTGTTTCTTTATGCTGAGAAGGGGAACAGAAAAATAACACACCCATTTGCCTAAGAAATAGTAGGGTTTTTTTCCCAAGCACTTTTACTTCATAAAAAGCAACTGTGATTTTTGTTTCTCTTTTACAATACCTATAACAGCTTTCAAAGCCAGAGTCCAAAATTGTAAATCTGTATAAAAGTTTCCTGAGAAATAGCTTACAAATATCCTAACAGAAGAAGCCAGAAGTACCCAGCATCATCTACCACTGTGTTTATCAGAAACCCCATACTCCCCATGGCACACTATTTCTCAACACCTACAAACCAGTTCTTAACGGAGTTTGGCTAGAATATTTGAATATTTAAAAAATGTTTGTTCAAATTTACACCTTGTAAACTACTACCTTTAATCCAGTTACTGCACAGATAAAAGCTTGCTCTTTTTTCCAAGACCTCATCGTTATAGCAGCACTGGGGAAGGCATTTCCAGAAAAAATGTGTGTGCAATCAATCCACTTAATTAGTTTCACAGAAACAAAGAAGAAAGATCGATTGGAGCCATGATGCAGATCTCTCTTTGCCTGAACTCAGCTGCCCTTGCCTGCTTCCCTTTGCTCTCTCTGCAGGAAAAGGTATTTCTGGAAATGTTGGGGAAATGTTGTAACACCTCTAAACAAAAAGTGGAGAGATGCACGTCAACAGCAGTCTTCCAACTTGCTGGCAAGACTTTTGCAGAAACTTCATTTCCTTCAGGGATGGCGTCCTGTGTGGGCCTGCGGGCAAAGCATTGTCTAAATGTCTCAGCTCTTATGGGCCATGTTGTAACGCAAAGTAAAATTAGTAAGTCTGCTTTTCTTGTTTGGGAGTTTTCAAGGTCACCAACATGATATTTTGAATGCTAGTCCTCCACAACTGATGCATGTCTTCTCCTGTTGTTTGACTTACGATTGCATGCTTGACATTATCTTTTAAAATAAAGGTGATGCAGATCTGGGCTCCCACTGAGTTGAATGGCCACATCCATAAAAATGCCTGCCGATAAGACATTTGCACAACTGACCCACATAGTACAATCTTCACAGGAGCTGGGGAACACTCACAGTTTCAGAGTAAGAGTTCTCATTCAAAGGTAGTGTTAAAAATAACCCCAATCCAGCAGACACTGGGATGGATGGTTTCACAGCTGTGAAATCTTGGTTCTTCAAGCAATTGCTACTCCTTGTCTCCTTTGTAAGAATCATAGAAATTCCTTTCATACAGCAGAGGTGCCTAGATTGAGTCATCCTGGGTGTTTGCTCACAGGGCCTTTGTCCTTGGCACCAGGGATGGCCTCAAGTGGGCACTGACTGCTGATAACTGCTGATAACTGCGCAGCACTGACACGTGCAGGATGGATGTCACTGTGGATAAGGCACAACAGGGGCAATAAACTGTACCCTTTCTCATCTGTTTTGTTTTTAAACTTCACTGCTGAACTCTGTAGTCTTCCCTGCTCTTAGGTTCTCTGATGCAGGACAACAGATGTAACAAAACTCTAAACAGACTTTTTTTCCAACCTGTGGGTCTCCTGACATAGTTGTCCTTTGTCCTTTGCAAGCTGCTTTTGCAGTTTCTTTCCTGCCCATTTGTATCTTCCTTTCATTCTCTCTCCAAATCTGGACCCCTCCCTTCCCCTCCCCTCAATTATTAGCTGTGCTTAAGTTATTCACTTTAAGCATGAAGCATTTAAACTGTGTCTTCCAAATACTTTTCCAGGTTTGTAGTCTGTGATTTACAAGGCAATTTATCAGACTGCACCATTCCTTCTCTTTTTGCAAGCTTCCATGCATGCTTTAAAGCTCACACTACAGAGCTCTGCAGAAGAGGCCTTGAAGCTCCTGTGCAGGATCAATGACTTCAGTGGTGCTCCTGAGGATCAGCTATTTAACCTTGCCATGGAAGGTTGGTGGAAGCTTTGCAGACCACTATTTTATTGTCTTTCCTACAATGAAGCTTTTTCTAATGTCAAACCTGAATACCAATCTTGCTGCAACTTAAGCTAAAGACTCCTGGGTGCAGAAGATCATGTCTTCCTTGCAGACCTCTTTCATGCAGTAGAGCACTTGCTTCCCCTCTCTACTAACAACCCTGCCTGCCCATCTGGTCTGATCTATTTTCTCACAGAAAAGGTATATCACACAAGAACAACCATAATTCTCTCTTATTTACACCAGCCTGCTATAAATCTGGATTTGCTTTTCATTTACAGGACAGCTGAGAGGAGAACATTGCTTCATGAAATTCAGATGAAGGTTGGACATGCGTGACACAGGAAGAGGCTTGCTTGAAATGCCTGGCAAGAAGTAATGTGTTATTTCAACTGCACACTCTTGAGAACCCATTTAAGGCAATACAGGTTCTTCAGTGATGCAGACTAAAACTTAAAAAGGAAAGGTCTGATTTAGCTGATCCCAGTTATTCAGGAGTCACTCTGTTAACATCAGTGGGACTGCTTAGGCTTAAATCTGAAGCAAAACCCAGGCTGTGCTATTTCCTTCAAACGGAACATTGTGGGTCAAAATGTGCTTGCTGATTTTTGATGTTGCTCCTGTTGCTTTATAGCTAGGATTAAAAGTACTGTTTGCTGAGATTTGTAGAGAACCTGATAGCTCTGGAAATCACCACTGATCAGCATTTAAACTTGGCAAATCCTCTCTAACTTCTTTCCTTCCTCAAGTCAAAAAACGTTCATTTGTGAAGCAGCAGCTCACTATCGGCCTTTCCAGTGAGGAAATGGAAATCTTGCAGAGTTCTGGTTTGCAAGAAAAAGTAAGAGTGTTAATTAAAGAAGCATAGAAGTAACAGGCATATAATGAGAGAACATGCCCCTTTCCACAGTCTAGCTCTTAACAGATCATCCAGCATGCTTAAAAAGCAACTTTCCATCTGCAAATCTGTCTCTCTCTCTCTTTTTGTCTAATGAGCATGAGTTAGGCTGTTCAAAAGCCCGAATGGGCATCTCAGGGCCAATTCAGCAGCAGGGGGTCTGTTACTATAACAACTGACAACTCCTGTGATTTCTGAAAGGCCCTGAAGTAGCCATTTGGGAAATGGTTATTGAACAAGAAGTTGGTAAGGAAAGGCAGAGCACGGTGTCCTGGCTTCCCTGCACACAGCTGCGCCCTCCAGCCTCAGCCGTTCATGTGCAGAGAAAAACCCGGTGCTGCACAAACAGCTGGGCCACATCCCTTCCAGCTCCGTGCAAGAGGAGAAGATAAAAGCCCACGAGATGACAACGGGAGGAAGAGCAGAGGCAGTCAATGATTTGGCGTTAGCGGATCTCCTTGTGGGCTCTCCCCTCCTCGCCCCAGGCTGTGCGCTGCCGGTAGAAAGAGCACAGATGCCATCAGAGACGTTTTCATATTGATTTTCCTCATAATGGAAGAATGAGGAGTGCTCAAAGAACAATGCCAACAGCTAGAACAAGGAAGTGGCAGGTGCCCTAAGCTTCAGGCTTGAAAGCAAGCTGCCTGCCGTCGGCACAAAGTATGGGCTTGGTTCCCCATGCAGGATAAGAGGGAGCTGATCACAGGCCTGCTCCCCTTTAATGAAAACCAGCAGCGCTTTGAGATATAGCACACAAAAGGGACCAATATTTCAGTATCTTTACTTTCAGAACAGGCTAAATCAAATACAGTCCAGATCTTCTGCAATAAAAGTTGCATTGCCTGGGTTGAGACAGGGAGATCAGAGGGTTCTGAATCAGTCTGGACTGCAACACATTTGCCAGGCAGTGATCTGCCTTGTCCTCATCCCTCTGAGGCTGACTGTCATCATACCAGACTAGATGTGTCCATTCCTAGAGGTATAGGCAGGCATGGCCCACTCAGTATGAGCGGGCACATCTGGTCAGTAAAGAGGATGTGGAAGCTGCAAGAGGTTTCAGGCACATCACTCACCTTCATGTTTCTTCTGTCTCCCCGGGGTGTTGCCTGTCTCCCAATTTAGGAAATCTCTTGTCAGCTAATTGTATTCACTGCCTGAGATGTGCACTGTGCTCTGCCAAGCTGCCATCCCCAAGCTGAGCAAAAATGCCTGGTCTTGGTCCTCAGGCATCACTGGAGACAGTATCAGTGTGAGGATCCCCATTCCTCCTGCTCATTCCTGCCTCATGCTACTCCCTCATTAATTCTGTTACAACTGTGGTTACTCATGAACCAGACTGGGAGTTAATCTGATTTAAATCAGGGCCTGAAAGCACCAATCTTTTTATTTTTTTAAAGCATGGATTATTTCTCAATCCAGCTCCTCACATGCTTGTACAAACATTTGCATTGGTATCACGGAGGGCAAAACAGGGGCATAAATGGAGGCAGCTTGAACCATTGCTGATGAAATAAATGCTTACACAACTGCACCCAAGTCATTCTGAAAGCCAACACAGAGCCTCTCAGAAACAAGATACTACCTAGCATCCTCCACAAGTGAGAAAATGAGCAGAATCACGAATATTTTTGAGTAGGCTGAAAGCAGCTTTTATCATTGTAAGCAAGCAATTTTATAATGGTCTGTAAATTTGCAATTTTCCTTTTTCAATCAGTACAGTCAATGAACACTGCATTGTGTACTCATAAAATAAAATGCAGAGATAGGTTCAAATAACAATTTCAGCACTTTTTACAACCTGCTGCAGGCTGAAGTTCTTTTTTTTCTTCCCAAATGAAGTGTTAACACTGTCTTAGCTATGGAGCTATGCCAATTCCCCAGAATTTAACACCACAAGGTAGTTTTCCAAGGCATTGTTATCAGACATAGTAACTGCAACAGTTCTTGGTCTTACGTTGCAGTTTTATTTCTATATTACAAACTGATTTACAAATATGTCTGACCAACCTCCTTCTTCACTGCTATTTTACCAGTGACAGAACTCAGATGCTGAAACACTGAACACCTGAGCTTGATCCTAGTGAGGTCTTTGTCACCAAGTTCAACAACAATACTGTCCAATCGCCAGTGAACTGGCCCCGGGTAACGCAGAAAATCAATGACTGAGTCAGAAAAAGAACCCACATCTCCTGGTGCTCACTGTCATTTCTTCTACACAGAAAGGCACTGACAGAGAAGTATGAGGCCCTGCCACAGGACCTGTCCCAAGGATTCTGTTCAATTCAATAGGACATCTAACAAAAACCTAAGAAAACTGTGTCTACTAAATTCTGTAGGGTTTTGCCTAAGGAAAATTAAAGGCATCTTTTTCCCAAGCTGTCTCATATACACACATGACTATAAACAAGTGATGCAGGCTTGCTTGCTCTTTGAAAAGCAGCAGCTGTGTTGTTCCAAAAATCCCTCCTGAATGTAAACATATTAGCACTGTATAAACAGCTTGATTTAATAAGAAATGCAATACAATATTCCCGCTTTGTCTTTGGGATCGCGATGTTGATGGCAGCAATAATTCAGAGGTGAATTATGGTATCTGTTCAGAAGGAAGAAAAAGAAAACTCTCCAGCTATAGTTGTGAATTAATTTCTTCCTCTTAGCTGAAAATGAGAAATGGCTATAATTTAGTTCCCATTTAAAAGTTGCTGTTGGCTAAACTCTAAAATCTTAATTGCTTCTTAATATTCTCTCCTTATTTTTCCCTTTGAAACGATGGTCTATAGCATTGTAGTGTTTAGATTAAAAATCAGAATGGAAAACAAACACTGGAAGGTCACCAGTGACTTGCAGAATACGCTATTTTTTTTCTCTCTCTAAAATGACAGAACTTGATGTGCATGAAAGTATTTTAGCCGATTTCCCAACTCTAGTCACCCTCCTGCACCTCTGTGAAAAAGAAAGTGGCCCTGACACTGGGTTTCCCTTCAAGTGTCAGTATTCCGGACTTGTTCCACTAGATTCTGTTGCAAATTGAAGTGCTGGGAAAGACATGTTTGGAGGCATATTCTGGCTCAGTATGCTACAAGAACTTGCCTTGTTTCAAAAAACCCCAAAGTCACACACAATCCCTGAACAGTTTGGAGGTCACTACCAAACACACTGTTTGTAGAAAAGGCTGTGAGAACAACAGTGGTAAAGACTGCACAGAATCCAAGTGAAACTACAAGCTGATCTTGAAGAACTGCAGAAGGACTTCATGATACCAAGTCTGGGTATAAAAATCACAGATGCAAAACAAGTACCCAGGAATGCGAAAATAATATGTCTGGGAAACTCCATCCCACAGTGGGCTCCAGTAGTGCTCCAGTGAAAGATCATAAATCCCTAGAGAACAGTTACCAGAGATACACTGTGGTTGTCCCTACAGCACACAATTTCAGGAACAATTTCGAAAGGAATTAAAGCAGAAAAAAAGAAACAGCAATGTGCCACTGCAGAAGCAAATGGTGAATCCAGAGGTTGAGCAAAACAAGGAGCTGGTCTCCTCACTTTTTCCTACTGCTATGACTCAAGTTCTTGACTCAATGCTAAACAAAATCAGTTTCAAGTAGTAGAGGTCCTGAGAGCAACAGTTCCCTTCATCATGCCAATGACAGCTCAAGGATCATCCAGGCCACCTTTTCCTCAAGAGGAATTGAAAATGTGCAGAAGCAAACTTTAACTACTGCTATTATTGTCCCTCCTGCCCAGGAAGCCCATCTGCCAGCCAGCCCCAGCAGATGTCGTGGCTCCTGGTCACTCCATAATGGTCATCTCCTCGTTGTTCTGGGATAAAAGACAGCACAATTTTTGCAGCTTCATTATGCTGACCTAGTTTATTTTCCACTTTGCCAACTTAAAACTACACAGTCCTCTTTGCACAGCAGTGCCACTAAAAGTACTGAATTCAGGAAACTTCAGTAGAAAGGTAATTCAGAGGTGCTCCTTGCCTGTATGTTCCCATCCCTTTTCATTACTGAGATGACCATGAAGCAAAAAAGATGGAAGTGACCCTTTCTGTTCAACATCAATCATATCCTTTCACCATTTGTCCAGGATCCACATGGAAAATGAACTGAGAATGGCAAATTATCTCTGCAAATAATGGAGTCTCGTTCAGAAATGGCACTGATAATTTCCAAATATATTCAATTACAAGTATCTAATGGACACAGCATGGAAGCTCAACAAATAAAGAAAGGAAAAGCTTCATCAAACAATGACTTCTTACTATTACTCTCCTGTTCAAATAAAGGGAATAGAAAATGAAGCTTCCTTACAACAAGACATCATCACAAAACTTACTTCATTGCTGAATTGCAGAATGAGTTACAAAGGATCCAAAGAGAGATAAAGGCTTTGCCAAATCTTCATGAGTAACTTCCCTAACTCCTTCTTTTGCTCCCTGGATACTAGGGCATCGATGCAATGCAAACAAGCAGAAGGATTCTCTCTGCTTCATTGTTCTACTTATGTCACCTCTGGTCTCAAATCATCTAGTCCCACAAATGCTCAAAAACACAAAAGTGAAAATATAATTTGTTTTAACCTCTAAATGTGTTGCCAAAGGGGAACTACGTCTCTTCTGAATTTTCTACTTCTCTGGGTTTTGTTCTGTAATGCTTTTTCTCACACCAAAACAAAGAACTGCTGTACAAGAAAAGACCCCTTGGTCCAGCGTGCCTGTCCCCTTGAGGGTTGTCCTTTCATAACAAGTGTTTCTCTGCTGTGCACTTCAATACCACATTTCCCTTATTGAAAAATCTGTCTCCAACTCGTTTACATGCCATTTGCTTTGATGGTGTTATTTAGCAAATTATTCCATATGTTTCCCATTACACTTTAAGCTAAGTATTACTTCCTGCAAATCCAGATCACTGTTCCTTTTGAACTTGTAAATTGGGCTCTGTAGTGGGTTTTTTGCTTACTTTAAAACACTCGTGCTAAACATTTTATTTTTTTCCTAAGGAAAGGTAATCAGAATGAAAAGGGCACAGATAATGCTGTTATCACTTCAGTGACATGGTCTCCACACTGTAAAATGTTACTGTGGAGGATTTGTATTCAAGTTGCTCATTGATTTACCTTGACACACACGTTTACTTTTTTTTATACATTCTCTGTATTTGTTAAAAAATCCTCTGCACTGTGAAGGTAGACCCAGGAGAATACTTTGAAGACAGTACAGATGTGCTCTCAAGTTTGTGCATTGTTCTGCAATTTGTTACTTCAGATTTATCAGAAAACTTTGACTCCTACATGACATATTTTCTATGTCGATATTAGTTTTTTATACCCAACTTTTAAAGTATCAATTGTACAAAACAGCCTGATTCACTGCTGTCAAGGGTATTAATGACAATGCTCATAATTCTACCCAGCCCACTGATGAATGTGAACTAGTTATGCGTATTATGGAGAACAGATCAGAAACAACTATTGTCCATATGCAAAACAACACACATTACTGGAAAAGTAATTTGGTTTTGGCTAATGCCTTCGTTCATGTCTTCTTTGATTTATGTGTGTGTTTGTTGTCACAAAGCTAATAAAAAGATCATGACGTGGACGGTTTGGAATTTTGAAGATTAAAAAGTATTTAACTTCAATTAACACATCTTAATTTTAGACTTGAGTAAATTATGATCTATAATAGAAGCCAATATTTATAAAAAATTAGTCTTTGTCTCTTTATCACTAAAGTCCATGCTTTCCAGCTTCAATCTCAGGGACTGTATTGCTACTCTATGAGCTAATTAAATGCTAATTTAACAGTTATTTCTCTTGACCCATTAGTAAAGTTGCAGTAAATGGAGATTTTTTCCAAATGATGAAAGGGCACCAAAGTTATTCTTCATAATAACTGTTATTTTCTTTCAAAACCTTTTCTCTTTTGAAGAGCATGACGTATCAATGCAAGATAAATACTACTACCAATCACTCTAGTTAGAGTGCATCAGAATATGCCGTATCTTTCAAGGGTTTGCCTGGTGTGAATATGACCAAGTTTAGTTTTTCAAGTACAGAAAACAGATATGGAAGGACACAACCCTATAATGGGATCTTCACATCCTTTCTGATGTTAGCTTATATGTAGAAACTGCAGTTTTACTCTTCGTCTCAATGCAGTGGTATTAACCATTTACAGATGTTAAAAGAAATGACTGTCACACGATTGGTGGTTCTTTGATTCTGCAAATGTAATGATAAACAGATCAATTTCTCGCCAAAACTACTTTTGCGTGTCCGACCCAGCCACGTTTTGATGTAATTCCCAAATACCTTCTATGGGGCTATTCCCTGTTTAATTTTCACTACCAAACAAATGAGCTATCTTTCGGTTCTGGTGCAAGAAGGTGATGCAGGCTTTCATTTACTTTCAATCAAACAGAGATGGTTTTGTTTCTGCTAATCCTAGTCTTCACCACTGAATCAATGCCCATAGGCGTAAAGGACAGTATCTTTGGAAGAAGCAATCACTGCTTTCAGGATCTCACAAGGCTGCACTTCTGATCACTTCACCAACACTGAAGAACTGCTATGAAATAAGGAACAGTCTCATCCCCCTTTCCTGAAGTATGATCAACAGAAGTAAAGAATTGCTTACGATCACACAGGAGGGTGAAACACCCATGGAAACAATTCTGGCCCCACTGGGCTTTTCTCCCATGATGACCTTCCCTGAAAGCCATTACAGTTGGTTCTACCATTGCTAGAGCTCTACCAAGCTAATTTTCATGATGCAAAAATCAACACAAGACAGCTGTCCTAGCATCCAGAGGATTATCTAATGCATCTATCACTGTGACATCAAAACGACACAGGACCATGCTAAAAATTATCACCCCAAATGTGTTTTAAATCATAATCTGCTTCCAATCAAAATGAACCAGGCTCACCTCCAGTAGACAAGCACAGCAATGAGAAGAATGAGGCACACGAAGGTCAGTGCTGAGACCACAATAAGTGGGATGATCCATTCCATTTTACCAGGAGAAGGTCTCGTGGCCATGCTGGAGCTGTTCTTGTCAGCTGTGTGTTAAACACATAACAAAAGCAGTCACTAAATAGAAAAGAGTTACTGTATGGAAAACTGCTTAAGCAAAACAAATAGTTTGTCCATTTTACATGGTATGAGTAAACAGAGTAAGGATCTTCTAACTGCAGGGTAGGATTCCATTTGTCTTTAGTCTGGGACATGAGAGCACAAAAGTATGGTGTTTATTGCCACATATGGCTTGAATTTTACTATATGCCTGAAATTACAGTCTCATAGAGAATTTTAAGACTCTATCGTGCAAGCAACTATTATCAGATGCTAAGAATCCCACCGAGTCACTTCAGCACAGTAACAAAGCAAATGCTTTGCTCGGTCATCACTGTGTGTCAATACATAAAGGCACTCCGTTTCTCAACACTACAGCATGGCCCTGCTTGCAAAGTTCACTGCAATACTTTGCCTCAGAAATAAATTTCTTGGTAACTATCTTAAAGAATCCTCAACATGTTGGGTGTCATGTCACATCACTGGCAGAATTGTCACAATCTGGTGAGTTACTGCATACAAAAGCTCTTTTTAGCATATGGATTGTCAAGATGGATGGATGAATGAATGGCTGCGATGTGTTGTAGCTGACAGAAGAAATCATTATGCCACAGCTTTTGAACAAAATTAAAGTTGGTCACTATCCCGAGATCTGGCCAAGTAACTCCATTTCACTTTCCACATGACATCTCGTTAACATGACTGTATCTGTAAAAGAATATCTAGAAGTTCTGCAAGTACTGGGACCGATAAGCATAGACATCATATCAACATTTTTCAGACGAAATCTGATTTGCGTAAATTCATGTAGACTTGACAAATAAATTGTTTTAGACAGAATGATAAAAGAAAAATACAGAAGCGGAATCTGTGTCTTATTCATGTTTCCTAACAAACAGGCGGTAGTTGATCAATACCTGTCAACAGAATGTAATGGGAAAGGATTAGCATAAACAGCTTCAAACTTCAACCAGGATTGAAACATACACACTTGACTTGTACTTTCTAGCCTACATGAGTCTTTCTTTACCAATGTGCTTCTTTGCCCTCCTTCACTACTGTATCTTCTGAAACTGCTGCAAATCCTACCAGAAGAACATAATTGCCTTTTCACCATAGGCAGGCAAAACACAGATAATTGGAAGTCACCAGATGTCACATAATATGAAGTCATACTCTATTTTAATAGCATTTAGATTATACTCCTCCATAGGCAGGAGTAAAATTCAACTAACATTGAAGTAAAGGTTAATTGTAAATGCTTTTGCCTGACTGCTGAAAACAGAGCAAGGCTGCAGGCTGCTGCAAGCCCAGCAAGAAATCTTTCTAGTTTTAAGAACTAGGCTGATGGAGGTAATGCCCTTTAGTAAGCAGCCTAAATGAGGTGCTAATCAGAGGGAAGTTTGGGGGGAGCGAACCACTGAGTACAGAAATGATAGGAAGACAGATGAGTAGCCAGTTGTCTCCAGCTTCATGAAGAAAGGCTACCGAGGTTACCAATGGTGTCATTTCAGGCACAAAACATTGTACCTTGAGCATGTGGTAAGCTTTCATCTTCACAGCATACCAGTAACATACAACAGGCCATTTTTAGGATAGGCCTTTGATTTCCCTTCCTAGCAAAGAATAAGCAAAAGAACAACCCCAAAATTAGAGCAAAGGCTTATTCTCCGTGATTGCGAAACCTGCAAAAATCGTAAGCCCCGAGGCATCAGTTTTTATCAGTGCATGTCAAACCATTTAACAGCATGAAAAAACGAAGACTGTGAGGTTCTAAGACTGTGTTAGTAATCAGAATGGTAAATGGGACAAAGCAAAAAACCCCGTATGATTTAATAACACTTTGCAGGACATCCAAGTAATCCCACTATCTTACATTCATTAGGGTATTGTTTGATTTTTCTCCCAGATCAGTATTTTGTTTAGTTTCACCTGCACATATTTCAACACAAAAACATATCCTTTTGTTTGCCAGGGAAGAAAATTAAATTCCACTGTAAGCACAGCATGGGCTGGAGTCCCAATACACCCTATTAAATTCTGCAGTGCTCATGATGCTCCTCTTACTCAGCCTACTGTGGAGAACGCATTCATCTGACCCTGCCAACTCCCTGTACCACAGATGTAAGGATAAGGAAGCATTCTGTACACTGAATGCCACAATAGCTAAGGCCATTCCCACATGCTGATGGCTGGCCCTGAGATTCCAGTTGGGAATGCCCAAGTAGTGATGTGCTTTAGAAAAAAGAGACTGTTCCAGTGCTGACTTTGAAGAAAAAGTCTTAGGTGTTATCCACTGCTTAAGTAAAGTGTTTAGACAGCTTAAACAAACCAATGCCAGCAAAAACTGTACTAGATGGACCGCTAGGGCCAAAAGTACAGCAGTACAGATGGAGTGCTGATGCCTGTCTCTTGAGTGCCATGGCAAAGGAGCCCAAGGAAAGGCAGCACAGTGGATAACTTGGAAGAAGAGCTGGAGGAAATACACAGGCAGAAAAAAAAAAAAAAGGCAGATCTGGGCCTTTATGACTTTCTGTTCTCCCACACAACAAAGTATTATAAAATTAAAAGGAGTCAGTATTTCACTCTTTTCAAAGCAAGAATGTTGAGTTTTGGTAGTGTCAACAGCACATCTTTGTAACAGTGCCCACCATACGCTGTTCTTCAAGTGGGGGAAGCTTAAAAAATGGACCAGGAAACTCCATTTTCACTAAAAAATGTAAACAGTTTCCAGTGGCATATGCCTTTGTTTGAATTAATTCAGTTTGCCTTTTACTGGCTTGGAATTCATCCCAGTAGGAAGGAATAAAAATTATTACAGCATATCTATTTCAGGAGATCCCAAACGATACAAATCCTGGCACTGCTAAATCCATTCCTGTGTCTGGAAAAATCCCTAACTCCTGTGAACCACAAATTCAGCAGTTCTACCCAGGCACTGGAAAAATGAGGCTCTGGCACAGAGGATTAGAGGACATTGGGCAGCAAGGGAGGCTTTGGCAGCACAACTCTGCACAAAGGTCAAGGCAAGAAGGAGTCATTCCATAATTTGTGAAATGTACTGGTTTTCCATGTATTCTTGGTAATTGAATCCTGAGAATGGAAACGTGTTTATTTCCCTTAAGTAACTCTGATTACTATAATAGGTGGCCATGGCCATAACCTATCTACCTTTATCATCCCTTGCCCTTGCACAAACTGCCAGGACAAAGTTCTGTTTGTTGTACCATTACAGTTACCGTTAACTACAACAACATGCATGTTCTGCAGGACAAAAGAAAACTCCCAATGCTCAGACCATCAGTCTCTCTTAGAGAATATCACTTGCTCATCTTTCTTTTGACTAAATGAAATTAAATACTTACACAAAGCTAACAATTCATTCCGAAAAATAATATCAGGAGTATTATTCAGCTATTAAAAGGCAAAATTGTATGTTTAAAAAGAAGTGTTATCTTTGACATAAGCTCAAGTCACCATGCAGCTGTTTTCTCCTGATTTCTTTAAAGGCATTTCTGCAGCAGTCATATGAACAGGCTGTGCACAGCTGAGCACGGCTTTTCACTGGTTTGTAAACAGATGCCAATCATATTTAATCCTGATGTCAGATATCTGAAATTCATACTGTTTGCAAGCATCAAATAAGCCAATCTTTTGATTTTCATGGCACTCTGCTGTTTGCTCCCGCAAGCTGCCCTGCAAAATGGCTCAAATGCCACATGAAAATGCAGCTTAATAATTCTTGCCATGTATGAATAAAGAATGAATTACACAGATGTTTAATTATCTTAATGAGGTTATCCCCAAAAGGCTTCCATAACCTCAGACCTGCTAAGGACTGTTCTACAGTCCAAAATTCAGTCTCTGCTAAAAGCATAGACCAGGCATGAAATGTAACCCTGCACATCATGATCTCTCTGCAAAGGCTTCTGGTGGCAGGAACATGGCTGAAGCAGGTGAGCACTCATGGGAGGACCTGGCTGAAGTTTGTATGAAGGGCCAAACACGTCTCCATTGTCCTAACTCATGACTTAGGCAAAAGCCCCAACTAGACACCTATGAATTTGCTCACGCTGGTCCATTTGTTGTCTCCCTTCAAATATGAAGGATCCACTTAACTGAGTGGCACAACAACCAAAAATTCTGTGGGATATGCTCTGTTCTAGCCTGTTTAACCTGAACCACGATGCTTTTCTTCTTTTCTCTCTCTCTCTGTTTTTTTTGTTCAGTAAGCAATGGCTGCTTTTCTAATTTTAAGGTTTCAGAGCTGCGGACAATGCTGAGCAGCTGCATGGGTAACAGTTGCAGATGAAAGGTACAATTAGTCTAATGTGGGCACCAAAACAGAGAAAAGGATGATCAGGAAAATGAGAGAGGAGAATGCAAGCAAGCGTTCAGCGACAGAAGAAAATCATTAGCATTGGCCAATGCCACCACACAAGAAGAGGCCAATGCCATTTGGAAAATAATGACATGGCCTCAGGAGAGGTGTGTGTGTATGTGCGTGTGAAATAAGCACTAAAAGAAAATGAGCCTTGCTGTACTAATTGGCCTCGCACTTTCCCAGTAATTTCTCATGTGTTCCCTGTTCTCCTCTAATCATCCACACTCATGAGTACTTCCCCATTCAGTTATCTCCTTACAACTACTAATTTGATGCTATACAATTAATTTTACAAGTGTACACTGTTACGAAACAATTTTCTACTCTTCCAAATGATTAAGCCTTCTACTCGCAAAACCATTTTTGAATCCTTGACAGCTTTTTAAAAACCTGCTATCCTGGAGAAAAGATGCATCCAACAACTTTTCCGCCCTCTGTGATACACAGTAAGCTGCAGTGGCTTTTTCTGCTCACTTTGGAAGTGGCCTTTGCTCTCCCGTCACTGTTCTTTGCTCAGGAAAGCTTTGGGACACTTACTTCTGGAAGTAGTCTCATGGCTTCACTGGTTCTTGTTCTGATTTCAGGGTTACCTTGTAACAGAAATCCTTTAAGGCTCTTTACAATAGGAAGAGATCTTGCTTATGTCTGAAGTTTCAATGAACTGAACTCCCTGTGTGACCTAGGGCAGGCCTGGCTGAATTACTAACCTCCATATTTCTGTGAAAAACAATAAAGCTGAAGCAACTTCATGCTACTGATGGGCCAGTTCACCAGCTGTGGAGGTTGCTGGTGTGTGTTTTTGGTAACCCAGGTCTGGCCTGAAGAAAAACTCCTTCTGCATTTCCAACAGTCACAGGGAGTCACCAGCCAGGACTTACTCAGACACATCTAGTAAAATATCAGCACTATTTCTGGGTTAGACAGACTCTGGCTCCACTGCAGACAAGACCCCCGGTGACATGAGATGCAAAGAAAAGAAGGACTTGACTCTTCAAAGATACTTTGAAGGACAAGGTCCTTGCACGTGATACGAAGAGATTCAGACTGAAAGCATCTGTTGCAGAGCAGTAAGAAATACCTTAAACTGTTTTCAGAACTGGAAACCACTAGCCCTTCCCAATGTCTGGACAGGGAGTCACCAGGTCTGTGACCAACCTAATTTCTTCTGCCTGAAGGCCAAGGACATGGAACAAAGCTCTAACCCAAGGAAAATGACACAAACAAACCCTTCCTCATCTCTGTTTCTGCTGCTGAGTGCCCTCTTAGGTACACTAAGGTGTCTGGGAGAAGCTTGTCTGTGAAGCTGAAAACACGGTGCAGTTCCTTCTCCGCATCCCAGGTATGTCACTAGAGGTTTAACTAAAGTTAATTTGGGTGAAATGGGCAACTCTTTCACTTTTCTTTTTCCCCAGCTAATACGTGCTGCTCATTTCAGATGTTGTTTCTTACACCTGGAAGCAGTAGTCTTAGGAAGTTATCCTCCCTTTATATGTAGGTGAAGAAAATGGAAAACTTAATTTACAGAGTCCTTTCAAGACTGCTCATCTCTGTGTGCAGTCTTTAAGCAGGGTCACTTCAAGCCTTCAAGCCTGAAAGTGAGAGCAGGGCTCTTAAAAGAGGCTGTCTAGTAGGAGGCAAAGCTGTACTGAACCACCTTCAGAGAAAGTTCTCTGTGTGCTAAGAAGATACAGTTCACAATAACCAACAATATTCCTTAGCAATATTAACAGTATTTCCCCATCTCATTGATTTTAATCTTTCTCATCTTAACTATGAAATAAAAAACTAGTAACAAACCCTTTGTCACGAGCTAAGAGAGAAGACGTATCACCCATCTTTCCTCCTATTTACTAGCCTAGGAATAAACCGTGAGGTCTATCTAACACTGTACTTGGGCCATCCAAGCATCTGACACATAAGAAACAGGGAAGCAGACAGCAGGAAAACCTAGACAGCAGATTCAGAAGCAGCTTTACCCCAGCAGATGGAATTGCTGGGGTCTGAACCTAAATGGTTTTGAATGCTGACTCCCAACACTGAAAAGCAGGCTAACCTGGTCCCTCCTTCCTGACAAAAATGTGATTAAAGCAAGTCGCATACCGGAGCTGCCTGACAGGCATCTTGGACCACATTCAGTGAGAGCACTGGACCTTTGAAGAACATTTCCAGTTGAGAGGTAAGAAAATCAGGAGCACATTTAAAAAATTATCAAACCAGATTTCTTGGCTTCTGCATTGTTAATCTGTTCTCTTACAGAACAGTTATGATTCACAGCATTAGAGTCAGGTCAGCACTTCTGTAACAAATGTTATTAAAGACTGGATTCAGCTTTGTTTTTTAAATTGGTTCTAAGCTATAACTGAGTGCACAACGTCTGCACTTTTGTGTTTATAAATGTAGGGGGGAAAACATATAAGGTTTTTTCACAGTGCTCTAACTCTAGAGCAGTTCTGATGGATAAACAAAATTACAGAGTAGTTTGTAAATTAGCAAAATAACCAAAACCCAATAGAAAAAAAAGTCCACTGTCTTTTAAATGCTGTGGTAACAATCACTCAGATAAACTCATCGCCACACCTACATCTCATCCTTAATCTGCAAATAAATCCATACTCTTGTCCTCCATTTGCTCCTTGTAGTTACTAGATCCGTTTTCCTCATCAGTGCCTAGAGCTTCCCAAGCAGAAACATGTGCATACGCACTGGACTTTCAGCACAACAAGCACCATAAGATACCTGTTTGCATATGCCTGTGCAGAAATCCTAACCACACGGGGCTTGCTGCACACGCAGATCGCCCAGGCACATTTCCAAAAGGTCATATTTGCTGTGTACATACTGTGAGGTTGGTACATGCCTCTAGAGCTGGTGAGTACAACAGCATCGGAAGTTCTTGTCAGAGCAAACACACAAAACACACAGACTCTGCCTGGCTAAGACTTTTTTTCCACAGGTGAAAAAGAAGGTAACCCTAGTGCCAAAGGTGCCTTGTCTTGGAAGATCAGAGCATGTGGGTTTTGTGGTGAAAAATAAACCAGTGATGATCCTGTATTTGGGAGAACATCTCAAAGCCTGATCAGGGAGAATCCTGCAGATAAACTAAATTAGCCTCCAGCATATATAGCAACCTTCCTATGAAACACCAGCTCAGCACAGAAACCGCTCTTCCAAATTAATTTCACAGCTACAGTTCATTGCGTTCTTCTCTCTTTTTAAAGAAAAAAAACAACCCAAAAATACTTAATGCAGCTTGCTGGAGGTTAATACCTTCCCAACTTTTTTTTCTGGTAAGCTGTAAGGACCATGAAGCTTTCCCAGTAAAATAAAAGAATGAGCTTTCCCCCTCTGCTCCCTCCAATAACAATCTGTGTGTTGGGTCTGTGATGAACTGCCCACTGGATGAAGCCACGCATCACAAAACAACGTGTACAAGAGTTTGCATGGTCTGCTATTTTCCAACAGTCTTATGCTGGTAAAAACTGTCTCCCCATAGTCACTCACCTGGGTTAATGGTGATGAATTTGTTATCTGAGGGGTATTCATCTGGAAACCTGTCCTCCTTTGAAGGAGGTTTTCTTGTTGTCTCTGGTCTTCTTGGGATGTTTTCCAGGTAAAGTTCATTGGTGAACGCTGGCGGCACTTGGGTGGAAGGGACTGGCTGAGGCTGAGCATCTGCTTCGGCAAAGCTCTTGTCCTCAGGTTTTCCAGCAGTGGTGGCTCCGTTTTGGTTTGGCTCTTCACCCAATATGGTTTTATTTCCTTCATCCTCAGAAGTCCGGTTTGGGGAAACTGTGGCCACACTGGACTCTGTGCTATTGCGTGCCTCTGTGGCTGCTGTTGTCCTGCTTTTCTCCTTCTTCCCAGTATCCTTTTCTTCCTCTTCCTCATGTTCCCGCTCGCCGTCCTCACTTTCACTCTTTTCATCCTTCTCGCCCTCGTCAGCTCCCTCACTGTCCTTTGTCAGCGCTGTCCCCCTCTCTGGCCCTGATGAGGCGGCAGCAGCAGCCTCGGTGGCAGCCACAACCGGCCGTCCTGCTTGCTTGCTGGGGGCTGCTGCAGGGAGCCGTGTGGGCCACACGCTGCTAGGGAAGGAGGAGATACCACCACCACTGAAGCCCAGCCCTGCTAGCAAGGTGCTGGTCACTACTGAGGCCATGGTGGCCTGGCTGCCACTGGAGGAAGGCCCCATCCCTGTGGCCATAGACACAAAGGAGAAGGGAAGCCCCGAGGAGGTCCATGTGGAGGAGCCAGAGCTGATGGGAGCCATGTCAGCTGAGGAGGCAGGAGATGCTGTGGGCTTGAGGAGGTCACCAGCAGCAAAGGAGAAAAAAAACACAGCAGAGAGCATCATCAGGTGCCCCAACATGCTACGTGAGGTCATTTTTCTTTTGCTTTCCTCACCTTCCTAAACACAGGTCATTCTAGTTGCTGCTCTCTTAAAATGACTTACACCAGCGGGGTGCAGGGCCAAGGCAGGAATGGGACGTACCGCAGAACTACATGGCAGACCACGAAGGAAGGAAATCCCCTTGCATTCATCACTTCCAAGCAATCATTATCATAAATCTTTAGCCTCATCTTTATTTTACAGCAAGACCTTCTCCACCCTCATCACTGGTAACTTGTGAGGAGCATTTCCTCTCACATGAGAAGGATGTACAGGAGTTTAATGAGTTTAGCTGCATTACTCACAGTGCTTTAATCCTCAGGATACAGAAGCTTAAAAATACAGTGTTACATAAGGGCTGTCCCAAAATATGGGCTGTGTTGTCAATACGAGCATTGGTGGCTGGTGGGTCTGCTCTGACAGAGAGCTCTGGCTCTTCCTGAACACATTGTGAAGGCCTTGAAAGGTGCTACTTTTATATCCTTAATTTATCTATCAGCATTGCTCTCCTAAGGACTGGTAGTGCAGTAAGGCACTGCTCTCATTAGAAAAGACCTGCTGCACAGCCAGTAGGGTGCTCATGAAGGACTTGGAGAGCAGCAGAAGTCCTTTAGACATTTGGAAAAACATCTTTCTTGGAAAGGGCATCAGGCTGTCCTGGGAGCGGGTCTAAATTAACATCCCTGGATGCATTTAGAAGTGCAGATATGGAGCACAGGGACACGGTTTAGTGGTGGGCTTGGGACAATTGGGTTAGTGGTGGGACTCAAAGATCTTGAAGATCTTTTCTAACCAAAATGATTCTGTAATGAACTCTTCCAGGATCACCAGGCTATGGACCCCAAGAAGACTCAGCTTTCCCCATCCACAGGGCTCTCCCTGGTCACCACCACCAAAACAGAGCCAGGGCTGGCACTTCCCACTTCCCTTGGGTAGCTGAGAGTAGTCAGAGAAAGAATCCTGGACTTTGTATCCTTTGCACCATGCCACTGTTATTGCAGTGACAACCCAGTGCATGCATGCTTGCATTGTGTGCTCTACTGCAAACAAAAACCCTAGGTATATCCTTAGAGAACCAGACAAGTAATTTCTCTTCCAGAATTACATGTGTAAAAAGACACTTGAAGTGAGTTGACTGAGGATAAAGAGTAATTCTGTGGAAGATCTGGGGTCAGCAGTTCTGCCTGGACAACCTGACCGTGCTCTTTCTCTGGCTCGCTGAAAAATGTCCCACACTGCTGAATTCTTCAGCAAGAGGAGAATGAACTGGAGAGGCAGACATCAGACAAGGAAAAACAAGGTTTAAATAGGTGCTGTGGAATATAACTGTAAGATACTTATGTTTGGAGATTAAATTTATAACTCAACAGCATTTCTGCATCTGTTTGCGATTCCTGGTTTCAGTCCGGGTAGTTGAACTGCTACAGCAAACCAAGTAAGGCTGTTTTGACCAGCTGCAATCACAGAGAACCTGAGATCTCAGAAGAAAACCTGTGCTTTAGAGCTTTCAAGCCAAAACTTTAAAGAAGCATCTAAACTTTCAGATACTTATCAGTGTGAATCCCTAAGGCACAGTGAGATTTGCTTTTCACTGGCATGTACAGTCTTAAAGCTGGACTGAGTATTAGATTTTGATAGCAGATTTTATATGTCTAGAATAGCTAGCTCTATACATCATTAAACAAACATTAATCATATGAATTCAAGCTTTGTACATGTTATTCATTTACTGAGGATATATCAAGCTGGAACAGAATAAAACCAGATTAAATTTTACAGATTAGATTTTATAGTATGAATTCAGTCCAAAGATTTGACTGAACAATTCAGTACACTGAATGCCAAGACATTTAGGTTATGGGTAGTTAATATACTTAATCAGGTGCTTTCTAAACTGAAACAGTGTTTTCTAGTTTTACTGTACATGCATCAACATTTCTAATTGTGGAATACAAAACTCAGCTTCAGTGACTTACTACAGTCTCACCTGAAGTGAAATTAAAGATTTTATTCACACAACAGCAGGTATCCTTAAAGCACTGGAAGAGCAGAAATGCTGTGTGTGATGCTTTATTTCTATGGGATACAGTTCTGGTCATACCGTTAACAAAATAAATGAAATTCACTTCCACAGATACCATTAATATAACAAATCCCCTCTATACGAATTCAGCGCCTGTTTGGGAAAATGTTTTAGCATTTGATTCTCCACTGGCCAAAGCCTTGCTGGGGATGAAGCCAAGAAACCCAAATCCTCCCAGTATGTGGGGAATTAACCCGTCGTCTCCCTGAGAACCCCATCCGCAGCCTCGTGCTGCCACCTGGTGGGGACTACTCCGGCCACCACTTACCGCTCCTGTCTTCACAATCCTGGTCCCCTCGAAAATTCGAGTAGTGTTAGCTGAGGAACAAAGAAGAGTAGCGAGTCAGAGGCACCGAAGTCATCGCTAAACACCCGCGGACACTGCTGCTGCGAGGCCGGGATAGTGGCCTCGGTGTTGAGCTCAGCTTATCTGGGGTTCTCTGACTTGATCTCAACTACAATCAGACACTGAAGAGTGTTTTCAAAGTGATCTCGGGTATTCAAGTTTAGATCTTGGGTATAACCAGGACATAGAAGGAAATGCAACATCTCTCTCTGCAGATGCAAGCATCCTTTCCATTGCTTTGAATACTGAGCTACAGCACCCACAGAGTATCCAGCCAATCAATTAATTAACTAATTAGTTGTGACAGTCAAATTTCAAAGAACTTTTCCACTATCTGCCAAAAGAGGCCAGAGTCAGTACTATACAAGTTTCTGACTTTTGCTTGGCACTCAAAGTGGAATCCAAAATGCTGTGCTGAAGCAACTAAGAAACTCGAAGTTACACAGAAGATGTTGCTTGGGTAGGATATTTGCTGTCCGATCCCTGTTACCTCTGCAATGCTGCTAATGCTATGGGCATGACACTGCAACTGGACTAAATTATGTCCACCATTATGTCCATCACTTGACAGTCTTCATGTGCAAAATGCTAACAGAGCAGTATTAGAACCTCCACATTTTCAAAAACCTCTTGTTCCATATACTGCGGGACTGTTCCTTCTGACTTAACTCTTTGCTTCATCTTAAGGTTTTACATTTTCAACTCTCTGCTTATTTTGTGCTTCCATTACCCTTCTAATGTTTGTATATCTGTAAATGGGAGTGGAAGGGAATGCTCTCAGCAGAGGTGAACTTTGCCCAACTTAATTAAAAAAAACCAACCACTGATAAACTAAAATAAAGACCCCCCATCATAAATTTCCATGACAGAGCAAAACTTGGGCACTTACAAAATCCCAAAAGCATCCAGTTCTGCTACCAAATCTCAGTGGTATCAGATTTTGCCAATAAACTTAAAAATAAATGAATGACAAAGGATAGCTTAGCCTCCAGCTCTTGTGCTTTCGTTAAAATAAATGGAAATCACTGAGGTTGTGTGCATGGTGAAAACCGAGCCTCTCGGCATGTGGTTGTCAAGGTAGAACTGATGTCTGTTCCTCTTTACGTAAAACAGACATACATTCTGCTATAGCTGTGCCTCTGATGCATAAGCAGTCTCGGATGAATTTGGTTTAGAAAACTTGTACCAAGAAAAGCTCAGAATTCTCCTAAAATCTGGATAACCTTGCTAACAGAGAGGCACAAGAAACAGGACTGACTAGAAATAGGACTTTGTCAAAGTCACTGGCCACAATCAAGCACTTACCATTGTTTACATGCAAGCATCTTACAAATCATTCCATACCATACTGCACTCTACACATAAATTGTTAAACAAACAGTCATTTAAGGCAAAAATGCATATGTGGGTGTTTTACCTTGAAAAAGCATAGTCTGGCTAAAGTCACTACGCATTTCATTTCGGCAAACTGCTTGAACTCTGAACAGATAAAGGATGTCAGGTGAGACATGGCTAATGATGGCCTTCTGTTTAAAAAAAATAGATATTATTCAGTGTTTTACCCCCACAGTACTGTCAATGATCATTGAAATATATAAAGCATTGTGCTAACACAGGACATCTATGCCATGTAAGACAAACTTATTTCTAACACATAATCACTGGTTCCCCAGGAGAGGGCAAGGCCAAGTGATGCACCCAGACTCTGCGGATTCTGCCCATAAGAAACGAACATGTACCACATCTACTCTCATGACAATCCTCATGCCTGAAAGGCTCTACTCTCCTCAGAAAGAACTAAACTTCAAATCGTTTGATGTTACAGGAATTAAAATGGTTTTTTGATGGGTATGTAACAGCCCTGATCCCTGAACACATTTTCTGGGGTGTAAGCAGCAGTGCAAAAATTCCCTTTAAGCTCCAGTTCCTGGCTGTCTCCTGTTCACATTTGCAACTGGGAGTGGGTTCAGGAGATGACAGCAGCTTTCTTCAAGCTTCTACTGCAGCACACCTCACGACCCATGCCCCAAAACACAGGATAAGCCTAATGAAAGTGTTTAAACTGACTATTTTGCAACAGACTGGTTACGGCAATTCAATGCCAGTGGCTTGTATAACATGGGAGCTCAACACCCTGGGCTGGGACGTCCCTGTGTGCTCTGAGACACTGACCTGCTGCTTTCCAGATACTCTTTTGCATTGCTTTAGCCCACAATCACATCAGCTCATGTCTCTCAACAAACAGCAGTGGGAGCTGTGTGGGTCGCTTGAAATACCAGTGATCTGGCTAGTTCTGTTTCGAGACAGGACAGCCCAACTGGTTCCGCGACAGCACTGAGAACAAATGGCACTTTCCTCAGATAAAGGCTTTCCTTCTTCTCTTGCCTCTAAACAGACTAAGCTGTCATTGCTTTTTTAACCTCCATGCTCTGCTGCACAGCACAGGGTCTCACTGCAATTTATTTCCAAGCTATCACTCCATCACATCCCCTGCACTTTTAATTATTTCCTTTACAAAAAACAGGATGCTTTCACTGTGCCCACCTCATTTTTGCTGATTAAGGCCCTCCTCCTTATACCCGATTAAAAAAATTCTCCCTTAAGAATGTGAAGTTATGACAAGAGAGAGGTTACAATACATAATAACCTTGGGTGCCTTTCAATAGATTCCTTTCTGATTTCGTGAGGCACATCGTTCCCTAATGTGACCCAGATAACAATGTCTAGTGGGGAAATTGAAAATATAAATGGAAATGAAGTAAAAGAATCTTCATCTAAGGGAATAAGAGAAGTATTATTGTATAACTGATTGAATGGGCTCAGAAGACTCTGCATTTGCAAAAAAAACCCCACGATAACAGTCATTAGGAATAACACTCTGTGCTGCTGCATTTTTCATGTGCATATACAATTACTGATTTCATTATTCTAGAGGCTTTGATTAACAATAAACGGAGGCCTTTTCAAACCTGAATATGTCACTTTGATTTTATATGCAGAGAATGTTAAAGACCTGTACAATACTTGCTTCCACTTAGACAAGAATGACAAGCAGATCAAATCCTAAATGGAGGAGATAGATCAGTGTTTCCATCTGTGCTCAAACTACCTTTCTCTTCCCTTTTTCTCCCATTGCCAGATGCAGGCAGCTCTTGTACAGGGCCACTCTGCAATAATCTTCTAGTCCTGACCACGCAACTCCTACTGCTGGCAACATTCACTGCCAGAAACCACTCCAAAGACTGGAAGAGGCAATGCACAGTGAAAAGCCTGAGCCCAGGAACAGATTTTGGGGGATCGGACTTTTAATGTGAAAATCTGTGAGCTGAACACAGGCCAAGAAGTATTCAGAGCCTAACTACTTCCTGAGCCAGCTGCTTCTTAGGAACACTATATGAAGAAAAAGAGTCTGCGGATTCAGTCCTTTACACACTCACATAAACTATAAATTTGCACTCCAGTGTTCTGGGTAGTCTTTTAGGCAATGCTCAACTAATGCTGAACACTGTAATAGCAATTCATCGTCAGTCAAAGGCTGGCCTGTTTATAAGGTAACAACTGCTTTCTCCTCTACTTGCTTCTGCTGAGGAATGTACAATAACAAGACAGCTTGTTCAATCTGGGATTGATGCTGTGGTTTTACCAGGTCCTTGTCACTGTCCTTGGTGAAAGTCTTCTCTTTTTCATCCTCATTTTTAGTCCAGCTATATGAGATCATGTAGTTCATGATCGGTGGGTGGTAGATGGTTTCTGGTTGGTTCCAGGTTACAAGTAATGCTGTCCTGTTCACAGGCTGCACTTTCATGTTGACTGGGGGAGTGCTGCAAGCTGAAAAACAAGAAAAAAAAAACATATGAGGCTCTCCTAAATAACCAAGAGAAAATAAACAGTGAGAACTGTGTCTCACTCTAAGAGCCAGGTTTTTCTTTTAATGCCCTTGCCTACAATAATAGCTTAGGCTGCAATCCACTGAGACCAATGGGATTTAACACCACCTGCAGCTACTTTCTGCTCTCCAGAGTAAAGAGAGCGAGAGAATCCATTCTCTGCAGGTAGGTTGCTTAATTCTCTACTTATTTTCAGCCCTGATGTTTGCACATACACTTTAACTTGGTCACTTTAGAGCTCCACAGTGGAACATTAAGAAGTCCAATCAACCTGAGCCTCAGCTTCCCTGGCTGGCAGTCTCCTGAGGTAAATACTTAAGCATACTATGCAGGCTGGAAACAGCTGAGACCTTTGCAAATGGTGACACTATTGGGTCAGTAGGTATTTTCATATTAACCTAGTACATTTTGCACATGAACAAAATTTGCTTTATACCGTTCTTGCCATATATCTTCCTATAGATCCCCAGCTGTTTCTCAGTAATGTGCCACCAGTGCAGGGAAAAACGGCACCTGATGGCCCTTGGCCATGTCCTTGTCCTAAAAGGCAAAGGAACCCTCCAGCAAGACTCTGCAAACTGTGCCTTCTTAATCCAGCCTGTAGAGAGTTACTTCTCTTTCAAGCTTAAATTGGTGGGAACATCACGAGATGAACAGCTTAGCCTGCAGGCAAAAAGCCAGCTTCTGCTTCCTGCAGACCCCAAACCCCACATTTCTCCAGAAAATATCAAAGCCTGGGGCAAAACCCGTCCAGACTCTTCAGGAGTCGGTGTGCACAGCCACTGAAGAAATCACCAGCTGCAATGCAAAGGTCGGGGTTCTAGTGCGTAACACTAGGTGGCACTCACATGCTACCGAAAAAACTACATCAGCTGCTTCCCAGCCAGGGAATTTAGATTTTTATCCCAAGCTTTAAAAACATGTTTAAAAAACACAATTCAAGACACCTTCGCACATTCTCTTTTCCAATAAAAAAATCTCAACCAAGAAAAATCACTTGCAATGATACCTAAATACATGTGCTATGTCAAAGAAGCTGGTGTCTTTTACCAGGGAAAGTCAAAGTGTCACCCAGCCCATCATGCTGACACTGTAGAATTATTTTTCCCCAAACGACTTTTCATTCAAAGCCAACAGAGTTGGCTTGTTTGCACTCCTCAGGTACCTCACTGCATGTACATTTGGCCATTTCCCCCCTTCTAAACAGTTCTGGCAGCACTGAAGGGGATAAAGATCTATTCCTAATGCCTGGACTTGCAAGTTGGTCATGTAGCTCTGCTGTGACATTACAGAAAGAGCTATAATTCCTAAATAAGAACGATTAAATGCTGTAAACACCAATAATACCAGTGCAATAGAAAAAACACAACCCATCAAATGCATTTCTGCAGTTATAACTCATATTTTGTAGCTAGCTCAGTCAAGACATAGAGATATTGAGAACAGATATTGCAGTAATACGCTCAGGCAGGCAGGATCTTTGGTGGTTGCTTCTGCCATGAGTGATGACATCCTTGCAGTTTTGCAGCAGATACTTCTGCTAAACCCTGAAGGATGATCCAGCAAAGCAAACAAACCCTACAGTATCTCCAATCACTGACAAAACAACTAAATTTCTATTTACAGTGAATCTAACACATTCTAATGATTCTAACAGCATCCTTCTGTCAATACCACAAAGCCAGAATCAGTCTGCTCCCTCCTGGTCTTTACAGGGTCCCTGTAGCATCAGGGTGTGGCAGTGCACAGCAGAAAGGCTGCCAGGACCCAGCCAAGAGGGCACATGTGAAAGTACTTGCTGCTGTCACTATTTACAGAGCTTTATGATCCTTGGTATGCCTCTCCACGCTCCCTTCTTTCAGCTGAGATGGTCAGATCGATCTAATTTTCACTGACATCACTGTTTATTGAAAACTGCACCAATAAATCATAAGTGCCCCCTTTGAAGCCCTTTGTCATCACAGAATTATGCTTTAAAATGCCAGGCCAGCCTTTATCTTGCCACCTAATAAAATCCCATCAGCACCCAGGGTGCTGAAGCATCCCATCACAAGCCCAGGGTGAAGGACTACCCAGATTTGTAAGTCTTACCCAGACCTCCTCCTCCAGGAGGGCATGGGGGGGATTTACATATTTGGAGTAATCATGCATCAAATTGTTTTAGAAATAATTCAACCAGGTAACCTTCACAGAAGACAGAGAGTTCCACCCTAACTGCAATATCCCTCTGAACCATGGCCTGTCAGCTGTTTTTTGCACAAGGACCCCAAGCCACCCTGGGAAGAGGGGACTGTCATATCCTCTGTTCCATGCTGCTCTCTGCAGTCAGCCTGGATGCCAGTCAGGAGAGCTCATGCCAGCCAGAGGAAATAAGAGGTGTTTCCCAAGGGCAAATAGGAGGCTCTATGTCTTCACTAGAATATTCATAAACAAAGTTAGGAGACCCACCCTGACCCTAACACCTTCATCCAAGGAGGTCATGAGCACTTTTAACCAGCTGAGTGACTCCAATGACTTCACTGAAAGTTTTGACAACGGCAAACCTTGCTGGCAGGCAGCTAAAAGGAGACTGGATTTACAATGCTGCCGTTTCACAGTAAATACTACAAAATGTTCATGACTTAGTATGACTTTGTTTCAATTACTCCAAGGAACATAGCAGTACCTGATGTAATTAAGTAATAACCAACCTTTTTTGTTCAGCCACTTTTTTTTTAATCAGCTTACAAATGGGCAAAAAAGAAATCTTTTTTATAAAATGAAACATACGGTTTCATTAATTTAACCAAACCTGCTCAGGACACAATGGAATAAAACCCCACTTTATCCAATAATTCAATTTGATGATTTAATTAAAATGATACATAATAACGTAGCAAATGTCTGAAAAGCAAGGAAAAAAGGTGTAATGATTTGACCATCTATAAAACAACTAGCATTTTCCAGACATCTAATTTTCCTTTCAATACTCTGTGTGCCTTGGATTTTTGAAAGAAGATTAAAAGAATCACAGCCTGATCACCTTTTTTTTTAATATATGCTAGAGAACCTCTACTGATTTTGCAAAATCTGCAGCTGAAGGACACATAGAAATGCAGAAAGAGGTTGGGACAGAGAGAAGGAAGTTTGCATCTAGCTCTGATTTAAATCACACTAAAAAGTAAGAAAATATGTATTTTTTAACTAGGCTAAATCAGCAAAAGAGCCTGCGAATTCATGACTGTTTGAATAAAAATAAAGAACTGAAACCAACAACCAGCATCATTTCACAATGGAAGAGCAGGTCTCAACTATTTTTAGCAAAATTATTACTAATGCTCTCTTTTAAATTCAGATCAGAAGGCAAAATAAAATTAGCGAGGGTGCTTTCAGGATATCCTGTTGAAGCGCAACACTGAGCAGACACCTGAACTGGCCTTGTGTCAGTCCAGCAGGATATGAAAGCCACTACATCCAAGTTTCTGCCTGGACACAACTTCTGGAGTAGAGGCTTTCTGAAGCCTCACCAGGGCCACGGGACCATGTTTGGAAGTCAGGGAAGCGCCATCACAGTACCATGGGCACACCTTGCAGCACACAGCCACGCTCCAACCATGGCACATCAGGGACCACTCAAAGTGGAAAAACAACCCCCGTCTCCTGTCAGGAATGACCTGAACTGGGAATGTGGCAAACACACTGGCCCCCACCTTGTGGAAAAGTGCTGCAGAAGGAGGGTTGCGTGGGTGCATCTGGAAGAAACCCTCTGACCTGACACAGGACAGCCTCAGCTGATGTTTCCAGCTGTTAACCATGTGTGGGGCTGCCTAGGAGCTTGACAGACTTTTCCTCTACAGATAAACCCACTGGAGAAGGCAGAGGGGCAAGCCAGCATCTTGGCTAGTGTTGGCTCCCAGGGCTCACTCAAGTTTGGAGAAAACCTGGTTGCCACTCGCAGACAAATGCAGCATGCTGACACGGTGCTAAGGGCTGGCCAGCACAGCCATACAGCAGAGAATTATTTTCTTTGTGTTAAAAACATTCCAATGGCCTGGAACAAACAAAATTAATTTAACAACTTCACATTCATCTCTCCCTTAATTTGATTTGTATGTTGTATTTGGCTACGTAACCTCCACAAGGCTTTCCCAACCAAAGCCTGATAAAGCTTAATCCAAAAGCTCCTGGCAGCTCCATTTTGGAGTGCTGAAAGACAAAAACGTTGCTTATTGTTCTGCAAAAATCAATCACTTCCATTAAGGGACACCCATGACCACAGAAAGAGCATGTAAGAGAATACAAGAGGTTTGCTGGGATTTTTTTTTAGATTAAAGCAATCTACATTTCTCTTTCAAAAACAGAAATACAAACCTGGCCAAATTTTGTGTTTTTCATCATGCTTTTTTGAGTATGCTACCTGCAGTTCTAAGAGAGCAAGGGAGAGTAAGTTTGAGGGAGCATAAGAACTGTATAATCAGTTATTTCATGCATAGCTTCTCCTTGTAAAACAGGTGCCTCATATGATGAATCCAGCAGCACCAGGCACATAGGGATTCATAAAAATTCTCTAATAATGTTCTTAGTTAACTCTTCCGTACATAAAAATGCTAACACTTCAAAGGTGGTTATTTCTAGCTGTGCTTATGCCCTCTTTTGGAAAAAACTCTGCCCCATGCTGCATGCCTCAGCCAGACAAAACTGAAGCTCCTCTTCCTGGTACCAGGGGGATACACGTTGTGTGATGAGACACCAACCATCTTCAGAACAGGAAAGCATTGTGCCTGTCAAGTCTTGAATCCCCCATGCTAAGTTGGGAAGGGACCTACTGAGAGAATTCACATGTGGAGGGAAGAAACAGTGGCATCAGGATTTGCCCACAGACCATTCCTGGATCAGGTTCTTGCTTTGCTCTAGGCTGCAGCTCCTGGCTATGAGATAAAAGGTCAGTATAGCAGTCTCATGTCTTTCTTTGTCATACAGATAAACAAGTTGGTGGCCAAGTTTTAGGGAGGAGACAGTGCTTCCTTCCCCCCTGTCCCAGGACTGGAAGTAGCTGGAAGGGCCAGTCCTGCAGGACAGACAGACCAGTTGTTGCTGCTGTGACAAACACTCAACACACACACAGGCTTTCCAGCTGATTCCAGAGAAGCCTGAAAACAAGTCATTGGTGCCTGTGTTAACCAGCAAAGTACTGTATCAAGTTCACTCAGCCCTGCAGCCTCAAGGAACCCAACTCTAATGCAAGACAAAATTCATGGTGCCAACAGAGAAGGGAAGAAAAATACTTTATTTGCATATCTATATGCACACAGGCATACATACATTGTCTCATTATTAGACTCTTGCACTTCAAAAAAGCCTTGAAATGCGGAACTATGGGATATACTGCAATGATAAAACTCTGAGTTGCTTCCAGTGACACGGTAAAAAAAGCAACACAGTGGCAGATTCAGCTACCTTGCATTGGTGTGACTCGGTCGAGATGCTGGGAAAGACACTGCAATCCATAACAAACAACAGCATCCTTTGGGCTGTCGGATTCAATCTTGGAGTTCAGCGAGGGCTGCGCTCCCAAAGGATAACAAATACACTACGAGGATCATACACAGAGACAACACAGGCTTTAATATGTAGAAAAGTGCTATGAGGCATACTTACAACATTTCCCTCCTTCTTTTACTAAGCATTCGCCATTTTTTTGCTTTGCTTTAGTATATGTTCTCACCTTTTCAGACTAATAAACAACATTATTAATATATAAGGCTAATTGCTTTAGAGAAGGATGCATTTTTCCTTTACCTTTCCTTGCACTTTGCCAGCAGGCATTTGCAGGCTCTGGAGCATGCCTTACACACAAATATTTGTGTTGATCTACTTCAATCCACAGGCAGAATGTAGCTAGGAGACAGACTATTTATCTTCCCAGCTCTTACCTTTCCCTATGCTTCAAACAGACAGGGTTGTTTCTTAAGGTGTGAGGGACGCCCACAGATGCTGCGCTTGTTTTATGAGCCCTTTGAAATAATCTCAGGAGCTAACCAGCGCGTGAGGCTCTTATGATGGAGGGGCTCCAGGCAAGCTGTGCTTTGCCCCTACGGTGCTGCCCGTTTCCTGAGGTGAACACACAGCCAGCACTTGGATTTATTCCTGTACGGCTTTCTTTGTAGCATTCAAGTTTCCATGGCATCACAGCAACAAACCCTGTTTTACCAAAAGGCATGGACTGTGTGTTTTACTACGTTGTGTTTGAGCCCAAATATTTCATATATTTCACAAAGACTGTTTCTACAGCTGTGGCTGTAGAATCCTCAGCGGGTACAAATCAGCCTTGCACCATCAGATACTACACTGGGCTAAACTGATGTCTGCCAAGGATCTGCCCTGCAAGCTGTGTGCTTACATTGCCCATAGGCACAAACAAACATAGAGGGTGACTTACGTTTCAAACGCACACCTGGGGCCTTATTTATGCAGTGCATTTGATGCAACACATGTTATCACATTCACTGGCACATGCTGCATCAACAGTGGGGGAAAGGAGCACTTCCTGCCAGAATGGCATGCACTTGCCATGGTAACCAAGCCCCCTTTTCCAATGTCCTGGCGAGGGCTACTTGGCCTGGGAAGCATAGGAAGAACAAGCCAACAAAGCTGGTAGAATATCCCAACATGTGCCAGAGGGATGCCCGAAATCAGACTGGGAAAGCATCTTCCCTTTTCTAGATTCTGGAGGCTTTTTCCAACACAAGGGATGAGCCACAGGCACTCACGGTCCAAACTACTGGCAAGACTGAAATTAAAATCAGCAGTTCTGTGGGCCAAACCGCTAGACCAGCAGGTAGGCAGTGCAGAAGGGAATTCCCTGCAGATGTAAACGGAATAAATCATCAAGCTCCCTTACAAGTACTGAGCTCATCCAGCTTTAGTGTCAGCTGTGAACCCAAATGGCACTTAACATGGAAATCCTCTTGCTCTTTTGGTTTGGACCCTTATAATCTCTAAACAATGTACTGTTTTTAAAATAGCCTACCGTTAATTACTGTTCATTAATAAACTACAGTTAATCTGTCCACTGCAATCAGCCACAGACACACATGACGCTCACATTACAACCATGTGGAAGTTACTACAGGTAGAAACAGACCCTTGCAGGAACATGTGAGGGGAAGCATACTTATATCAATAGTCAGCTATACTTACCAACTTTTTGTACCCAATTCCCCCTCAAAACACTCATGTTTTTTCCTGAAATGCTTTGCCTTCCACCTGATTGATGTGACTCTTTGGAAGGCAGCAACCTGTCTCTTCCTGCTTTTGCCTGATGTGCTCCAAGACAACTGCATAGATGAGATGCTCAGCATTGCAGAGCAAGACAGGGATGAAGTGGAAGACATCAGCTATGCAGAAGGAGCACACCGATTTCTGCCTAAAGTGTGATTACAGACGGTACTCAAGGTGCACATTAAAAGAGACTCTCACGGTAATAGGTCAGTACATTTACTTGGAGCACTGAGGCATAGTGCCAGCCAGGCAGGTCTATGGTGCAAAGAAAATGCAGGGCAAGCAATTAGCAGCACGGTGTTACCAACCTCAAGTGCAACCTTTTGCACCGATACCGTCTGCTGCACCAGCAGAAATCCTAATAATGATACATAAATTCATCTGCACCAGCACACTGCAGTAGGGCACTGACCCGATTACAGAGGAATGGAATCACAACAGGATAAACTTCATAACACAGTAAAATGAAAAATAAAAGTAGGAAAAGTCCAGTTCACCAAGGAAATGGGGAAGGAGTTGTTAATCTATGAGAAACCTTTCAAGATTCTTCCAAAGGACAACCACAATCAACTGCAATGGTAAAAGTAAAGTATATTAACTAAAATAGGTTTGTCCTTACTTTGTTTTCCCTAAGATTTTTAAAGAAAATCCTTATTGTTTTGCTTTAGCAATCACAAGATTTCAATAATGTGTTATTTTAAATTTACATTTGCTGTGTTGCTTGTGTTGTAATTTTGTATAAATTACACTTATTGCTAGAGAGTCTTTTGTGGTCATTTAAGTCTGACTAAACTATAGGAACGACTTTCTGCAAGAGCAGGACTTTTCTGCCTAACAATCTTTTCGGCGTCCCAGAGAGAACCTGAGGGCATGAAGACACTGCAAAGTTGTTTTGAGAGAGTTCTCGTAAAACACAGGCATTCATAAAGCAAAAACAAATTACCGGGAGTAATAATGAAGGCTATAAATGAGACAAATAATTTGTTCTTATTCAGAAACCCTGCTGCCACTGCTCTCAACTGTCTGCCTCAAAATGATGATGTCACCACACTGAAGCACCAGAACTTTGGATGCTGCTGCAAATGGAGGTGCACTCCAATGGAGTGGTGCCCTGCCACACAGAAACAGCAACAACTTCTCTGGAGGCCTCAGTTTCAATTCTGACAGCAGGAGACATGAAACAGTGAAAAAGAACTAAACTGCTTGTTTGCGCAGTGCTGAACTTTTGACTGCAGGTCAATGGCCAGAGTCCTGCCCCCAGAGCAAAGCCTGCTGGAGGGAAAATCCAAGTATCTTCATTCCATGTTTTAGCAGCATTAAGTTACAGTGACTTGGAAAGTGTGCCTCACTGCCTCATAGCAAAGAACAGCAAGGAAAATGATCATCTGTACACTACTAGAGTAATGACCCAGCTGTTCATTCAGAATCCAAAGCTAAGTAAGTTTTACCAGAGTGAATTTATGACTGCTCATTATTTAACTTGGTCTAAGATATAATTAAAGATGGTACTCTAAGGCGAATTCCCACTGATGGGAAACAGCATCGTTTGAGACTCCAGCAAAGAGTAATCAGACACCTTTGGGGAAGTAATCAGGCATCTGTGAAAGAAAACTCTGATGTCAAGAGCCCCTCACATGGGATGCTTGTTTAAGTGTTGTAAGGCTTGCAGCATGTTTAATGAGACAGAAAGGTTAAAGGGGTTGTTTTTCAGCATTAAAAAAACATAAGAGCAAAGAAATAACATTTGATGGTCGTAATCAGCAGCAAAATAAAATGGACAAATATTGTTGTGCATGGGATAGATCCTGAAATAAGGAAATGAAACACCTTTTCCTCCTCAGTTTCAGTGGCCACACCTTTACTGAAGCAGGTAATGTTTTGTAAATATAGCTCTGCTTGATGGGACAACATGTGAAAGTAGTAAGGAACATGAAGGCTGAAGTCCTTGAACTGGGTGGACTTTTATGTAAGAATTCTATTTGTCCCTCAAAAGAAACATACACTATCAAACTGATAGATTATTAGTAATCCCTCCAGCACAGCTGCTTGAAAGCAGCCCATGAAAAGATAGGAGCACAGTAAGCAACAAGACAGACCAACACAGTCCCAAGCCATATACAGGCCAGAGAAGAGGCAATTTTAACAGAGATGGTCACGTGCAAAAAACAATATCAGACACTGCTACCGATAATGATGGATATTTTACAGATGTTTTTTTAGGTCTGTATAGAGAACTTTAAACTTTCCCAAACTGATGTAAATCAGTACAGTAACACTGGTGAGCCGTCTTGTTAAATCACACTGGCCCGATCAGTTGCATGACTTACAGCATGGATCACTGCATTCCTTGTACCTCTGAAAGTTCTGTCTTCTTAAAAAATATTGTAGGATGGTTTATTATCAATTGACCACTTGCTACACAGTTGAATGGTGTTTTATCCTGAATGGCATATTTCAGAAATAAGATACTTAAAGATGATCTGTATGGTTTCTTGAAACAGCTCCAGGGTCAATCGAAGAATTAAGCTCAGCTCATAGGCTCTGACTCAGCAAAGATCTTATGCAAAAACTTGTATTCCAGGCATACAAGTAGTTCTCAAGAGAACTGCTTTCAATCAGCTTTTACCAACAGAAGGAAGGAATGAGATAATGGAAGCAAAGAAAACTCTTTGTGCTATATACTAACACAAAGGGAAAACAGGAGGCTTCACTCCCAAGTGAAAAACTAGCCCTTTACACTATTTCAAATCAGCTAAAATACTTTCACGATCTTGTGTTCTAATGATGAAAAACACTGGTCCTCCATTGTGACTTTAAAATTAACAAAGAGAAGCGAGAGGAGAGTAACTGTGAAACAGTTGGTAACATTTGTATTGGATAACAAAAGGGATCCAAATGCACTGACAGTTTTGGGTGACCTAAAATAGCCTTTGCCAGATGACATTTTATTTACCAAATGCCACCACTTACAGGGCTTTGCTGAGGAAATACTCAGAGGACTGGCATAAACTGAGAAATAGTTTTCTTCCAGTGTATCTGCAGGTTGTGCTACTGGTCATGGTTCTGTGACCCGAGATAGCTCTAATAGCTGGGGGAAAACACCTTCTTGTTTGGTGCCAAACTGTTCAGGATGGCATGATTGCCAATGGACAACCGCAGAGCTGCACTGCTTTGTGCTCATCTGAAATTCCCTAGTCACTGAGGGATTCTGAAAATTATTCTGAACATTATGCAGAATGTTCTGGGCACATTTTCCTCCAAAATAAGAAAGGCTTACATAACGAACACTACACTGTTTTCTAGATTAGCAATACTGCCCACAGACTTAATAGAGTGTGACAGAGGAAACAAATTGCAAAAATTCACACTGACAAACAAAACCAAACTTCCCCTTCAGAGCTGAAGACCATCACAAACTGTATCACCTCGCAGCACGTAAAAGACTCGTTTTCCTGACCTTGCCTTTTCTGCAACATACAAATCTAAGCATGGAGAGTGCAGACAAGGGTCAACATGTGGCAGCTGCTGGTCACATTTTCTAATGCAATGTGGAAAGCATTGAGATGCAACCATGAGGTGTGCGGAAGATTCTGCTTAAAATAAACTTGTTATGCTAACCCTACACTCTTATATTTGTATGCTAGACTGTCTGGCTGAGAAGTGTACTGTGTGCTCAGATCCTCGGTACTTTTGCATGAATGACACTATATAAAGAAGTACTGTATTTACTAGATGAATAAACAATAGGTTTTGCTTTCACTCAAGCAGTATGACTTCGGCTCATTTTATTTACATGTCAGTAGTTCAGAATGTGCACTGGACCAGGCACATCATCACTGTTCACCTTTGTCAAAGAAGGGGCCAGAAACATCCACGTTGTTGTATCTCTGGAACAGCTATAACTCATTCCTGTAACCTTTGGAGGATATGCTACAACCCATTTTCTGTTAGCAACACTGCAGCAACCAATTTATTTTTAAGTTCATGAAAAAATGCACCTATTTTCAGTGTCCCCTGGTGTGCATACAACCCAAAAAGTGACAAGTTGACAGCCAGTACAAAAAAGACTGGCTGCCCAACATTAGCAAAAGCTCAAGGGAAAAATCACTGGTTCTAGCACCATCCCTGCCATTAGATGGCATGCTAAATATTACCAGAACACAGGAAATAACATGCCCTTACCTGAGGGACTCTCCTGAACACGTCATAAGCTCTAATTCCCAGGCAGAGTGGCAGTGCTTGGACATGATGGGAGGACCCAGAGAAAACCTGCTCAGAAAACGAGTTCCCAGGCATGTAAGGTGTCCAGCACCCAGGCACCAAGGTACCTAAATGTGGATTAATGGTTGTGCAGCTCTCTTACTCCTGTAAACTGGTTCACACCACATTAAAGTAAGCCACACGTGCTTGGTTGAATCTGGGCCTTAGAGTTCTTAAAGATCAATGTCAATACCAAGCTTCTCAGTTATTCAGGTCCTCTGTTGGTATCAACAATTCCAACTTCAGGATCAGCCCATTAACTACAGACCTTACTGTTTGTAATGCTCTGTCAAAACCATAAGTTTCAGCTACTACTGTGGGGTTGAAAATCACCTAAAGCAGTTTCATAATCTTAAAACCATCCAGTGAGGTGAGGAATATGCAGACATGTAGCCAAAACAGTAAAATCTTCTTGAATATTATACCACACATACCAGAGGTACCCTGGGCTGCACTCAGAATAAAAACTAGTCAGTTTTGTCACTTTCAACATAATGTAGCCTATTAACTTTCATCACTGTTCTGGGTAAGTAATGTGTACACAGGATATAACTGAAGAAATAAATACTGGCACATGTTGCTGTTAAAACACTGATTGAAAACTGCAAGCCAGAGCATCAAAGCGTAGCAGGGTTTCTTCATTCCCAAGATCTCTTTCTCACTTCTGACGTAAATTTTCCATCCCAAGGCTGCTTTTAATGTACATGAGGTTTGTATATGCGTATATTATATATATAAAAATAAGCACACTCACAGAATAATGAGCCCTGAGAAACAAACTCTTCCAGCTCTCTCTTGGGAGGGCAAGGTTGCTGAACGCAGCTGTTTTTATGATTCACATCCTCTAAAAGCTACCCCCTCTGTGCCTGTGCAGGTGAAATGCCAGGTACAAAAGGGAAGTTTGTAAATCTGCTTAGCTGTTCCCTTCTGGCATGCTGCCCCTCTCCCCTTTATCTCTATCCAGAACTGTTTGAGCACCAAGCACTTCTCAAGACTGAAGACTGGGAAAATACATGTCACTCCTCCTACCTGTACAGAACACCATTCAAATAAAGGTAGTAAATGGTATTTATTTCTAGTCTTATTTTATTCAGTACACATTTCTCTCAGAATTTCCGATGTGCTCCTCTAGCCAGGGCTGTCTGTGCCAACTCAACGACTGCAACCTCCCTCCCACCTTCCTCCATCCAGCTCATTATCCAGTGTCTGACAGAAGCAAGCACCAGCTGCTCTACAAAAAGACACATGAAACACTTTAGCAAGATAGTAGAAAACCAACAGGAAAAGCGGTTCCCCCCCACACAGACACTGTTACCAGGGGATTGATACAAACATTGAATTAATAGGTCGTCAGTTCTTCAAAAGTATTGTTACTGTAAAAATGAAAGTCATAACTGCATCTGGGTACTTTATCCCCATTCAAACACCAAATAAATCAGGGCTAATGGGGACCAGAATTTTACGTCTGACCTTGTCCCTTTTGTCAGGCATCTTTAAGGCCCTATGGGAAGTTGACAGAAAGAGGGACATCACCAATATGAGACTCACCTACTTTTAGGCTTTACTGCCATGGTCCCTTGTGACAGTGTGTTTCACAGGGAACTACAGGCACCCACGGGATGAGTTAATTCATTGAGACATGCCAACAGGAAATGGCTGCATAGCTTGTGTTACGTCTTTGGTAGCTCACAGCATTCCTTGACACTATTTGATGATGAAGTAGATAAAAAAAATTCTCCTGTTAGTCAAGTGAAAAATTCCTAAATGCAATTTACCTTTGGAAGCTTCTGTGCCGAACGGATTCTCCAAGATGTCTGTCATATCTTGGCTCCATGCATCCTTCACGGCTGACTTAGACACCTTCCTGTTGTTCAAGCTTTGCTGTGGCCGGAAATTATTCCTCAGGTACTCCACTGACTTGACATGATCTTGCTGTTCAGTGGTGAAAATGGAGTAGAATGCTTCCAGCTGATGGTTGCCATCATGGCAGGGGAGAGAAAGGACATTAATTAGAAAAACAACGTGTTGAAATCCGGGTGGCTGATAAGACAGTAAAATGGCAGGAAGCAAAATGTTGATGCCAAGACTGATAAACTACATGGGAAGTCAGGCTGCCCACTGAAATCGCTGCCAACCGTCTTATCACGGCACAGCGCTTATCCTGCCCAACAAGGAAGAAGGTCTTCTAGCAAGCTGTGGATGTCTGTCATGGCCAAGGAAACATCTGCCCTTAGACCCATTGTTCGGAAGCACTGTGTGTGGCACAGCCATGCCAAGCTCTCTTCAACACTGGCACAGTTTTGTTTCACATTATCGGGCCAAAACATGCTTCCAGGTCATTCCAGCCCAAGAGCCTTCTCCAGGTCAAGGCAACGCTATCATATCTCCAGATAGCTCATGAAGGTTAGCTGCAGGCTAAGCTTCATAGGCAGCTCTTGCAGCACTTTCACAGGATGGTCACTGCAGTTGTCATTCCTTTATAGGATGGACAGTAGGAGTAGGAGTACTTTATAGGAGTAGGTCAGTAGAAGAATGAAGCAACCTCAGGACTATCAGCTCTGAATGTTCTGACCTCCCTTATCAACTGCTCCTTCTGATAGCTAACTAGAAAATACTAGAAGATGAAATAAAATAACTCAGCCTAAATGCATGTAAGCACAGTTAGCGCATACTCCTCGGGGAAATGTTTTTTCTGTTAGACTCAGATGTGAGCCATTTTTAATAAAATGTATTAACCTGTAAGAAAGAACTGTAATTGGAAAACTTTTTGTTCCTTTGTATCTTAGCATTTCTTAGAAAGAAGTTTCTAGCATACTAAGGTGGAAAATACTTTCAGATAATGATTTTCTTACAGGTACCAAGGTCAGAATAGCATTTACTAATTCCTTGTTATCATTGAGGTCAAGAAGTAGAATTAGTTGTGTTGCTGCTGGAAAGACCGAGGGAGGCAGAACAGAGAAGGATTCAGTTCTGATACTGTTTACATCAATATAAATTACATTTATTGAGAATATAGATTTTGGGAGTAGACAATATGGCCCAAACTTTAAAAAGGGGCCTGAAATATATTCATAACTTAATGACAGGTCACTTTGAAGGCTGCATCCTTCTCATTAAGCTCTTAACAGCTATGGAGAAGTGAGTGAGAATCTCTGAAACTCACAACTGGGAAAAATAATCATGTATTTTCAGTTGATAGCCCTGATAAAAATAATCAAAGGAAGGTGTAACAGAGCAGTTAAGCATCCCCCACTAAATCAATATGCACTCGCTACCATTATTTAATCCCCCTTTAACAACTAGAAACAAGAACCCCCTTCTGCTGCTGCTGTCCAGCTTGCCTAGTCTGCTGGCCATGACAATTACAAGGCTGAAGTCTGTAAAACTTCTTCGACCCCCAGAGAGCAGCAGAAAGTAAATTTTTACACATTTAATTTAATTTTCATTTCAAAAGCAAGACCACTTGGAGTGGGTATCACATTGAACAGTGTATAGATAGTGGGAGGGAAAAAGGATGGACCTCACAGCTCTTGTCCTGAGTATTGCAACTATGTACTAAAACACTGACAGAACAGCCAACTCAGGCTCATACATCTTTAGCAGGAGTTTTCCCCCTAACCTGTAGTACTTTTACTGTGCAAGCAAGGAAATAAATGGAGGCAGAGGGACATCAGGTGAGCAGTGACCAGTTTCCATCAAGGCAGAGAGTTCAGGAGGTACTGGTGGGATTTACACAGATACACAGATCATTAGGAGCTGGAAAGGACCTCCAGGGGTCATCAACTCCAACTCCCCTGTTTGAGCAGAATCATAAAACCCAAGACAGGTTCCACAGAAATGCATCCAGACAGGTTTTAAAAGTCTCCAGAGAAGCAGATTCCATAACCTGCCTGGGCAGTCCATTCCAGTGCTCAGTAACCCTTACAGTAAAGAATTTTTTTCTCATACTGAGGTGGAACTCCCTGTGCTCCAACTTACACTCATTACCCCTTGCCCTCACACAGAGCGCAAGTGAAAAGAGATCGTCTCTTCTTGACACCCAGTCTTCATGTATTTATAGACAGTGATTAAGTCCCCTTGTAACCTTCTCCTCTCCAAACTGAGATCTCTCAGTCTCTTCTCATAAGGCAAGTGTTCCAGTCTCCTAATCATTCTCATGGCTCTTTGTTGAACTCTCTCAATCAAGTCTCTATCTCTCCTGAACCAGGGAGCCCAGAACTGGGCTGGATAGATCCTCACTAGGGCAGAATGGAGAGGGAGAAGGACCTCCCTTGATCTGCTGAACACTTCTTGATCCATCCCAGGATTCCACTGGCCTTGGTCACAAGAACACATTGCTTGGAGAACTTATTGTTCTCCACACATGGAGAACTTATTGTCCACAAGAACTCCAGGATAACTTATTGTCCAAGAACTGCACATTAAGTGCTCTCCTGTAAATCACCCCCCAACCTGTACTGATGTATTTAATTAGTCCTTCCCAGGTGAAGGACTCTGCACTTATTCTTATTAAACCTCATTAAATTCCTCTTAGCCCATCCTTACAGTCTGTCCAAGTCTTCCTGAATGGCTGTACAGGCATCAGGTGTATCAGCCAGACCACCCAGGGTAGTATCATCAGCAAATTCACTGATAAGACACTATCCCATCATCAGGATAAAAATATTAGACAAAACTGGACCCAACACAGATCCCCGAGAGACACCACTGGTTACAGTCCTTCAGGTAGACACTGAGCCATTAATCACCATGCTCTGGGCTCTGTTATATAGCCA
>VZRI01003228.1:0-14744 GCA_013397515.1 Upupa epops
AAGCAAAGAAAAAAATCCCCAAAGACTTAAAAGAACCAAAAAGAATAAATCNTCTTACATCATGATGCTTGTGGAAAGGTCCCTTTTCCAGTCCGCTTGCAGATGCCAGCTTCCCCTGTTCATCTCAGACTTGCTTTGAACTCCTCTTGGGAGTTCTTCACAATGTGACTATGGCCAGCAGATTCTATCCATGATCTTCAGGTCACAACAGCATCTCAGATACAGAAACAGGCACTTCAGAACCCCAGTCTCTTCCTGTTTGCCATAGGTTTAAGAGATCAGTGCCATCTGTGCTTTGTGGGGTTGTGTAAAAAGTAAGAGTTAGCAGGAGTCATTGCAGCAACTGCTGTTGTGTTTGCATATGTTGAGAGACAGTGCCATCTCAATATAGAGAGAGACAGTGCCATCTAGTGTAGTGTAAGCAATCGATAGACTTGGCAGAGTGCCTGAGTTTTGGGATAGGTGTGCGGTACAGTCTATAAAACATCAGTTAGCAGAAAAGCTAGGTAGTTGAAGGCTGTGAAGAGGGATAGTATCATGATGATTCGGTCACTTGTAGATGATGTGGATACAGTGAAACGTGACTCTTGGCGAGTAAGTCTGGTTATCAGAAGTAGAAAAGCCATAGGGCTTGTCTAAAATATAACACAAATTACTCCTAGATAAGCACTGTACTGGCACAATTATATTTGATCTTGTCAGAGTTCATCTGACTGTCTCTCCATACACTGTCAAGACTTCCCTTAGCATACACGTTTTTGTAGTATAGCATGGATTTTGACACCATTCCTAATGCAAGGAGCCTCAACTTGCCAGAATCTTCCCAGCCATTTTTCTCCAAGCTGTTTTCTCCTTCCAGGAGATCACTTTTGGTAACAGAATGTCTCAGTGACATTCCTGTGCACATAACTCACACTGGGATTATGCAGGCTCCCACTATCACCAATGGTGAGACAGGGTCTTGCAGAAGTTAAACGCAGCCAGCTGTATGAATTCCTTTCTCACTGAATCCATTTCTCTCCTTTGAGTCTAAGCGAAGCCTAGATACCCGAATTCAGACGATGGAAGTTAGCTAGGATGAAGTCCATTCTCTATTTCCACAACAATAAATAAGTTTGTACGACTCAGCAACTCAATTTACTATCATCATGGCATCCATGAAAGCATCAGCAGGGAAAAATAAAACATCCTAATGTGTTTGAGCTTTTTATGTGCCTGGCGTTTGTTCTCAGCACATGTTTTGCCACTGCTTTATATTTCCCTTTTATTGCTGCTTTTGTCTTTCATCAGACAAAGACTGGCTGCTGTTCTGAAAGCTTTCAAGCTTGTTTTGTTCCCTGGAGTTCAGCCAGGTGGTGATCCAGCGTATACTTTTTAATTTCTGAATGTATGTGTGTTCTTTTGTATCGGTTGAAGGGGTGTTAGGGTGACTGATCACAGCTGAATTTATGACATTGCAGGGTCCCCCCGGCACTCCAGGACTTATGGGCAGACCTGGGGCAAAAGGAGAACCAGGAGATTTTACCTATGATACTATCCTGAAAGGTGAAAAGGGAGATCCTGGTTTCCCAGGACAACCAGGTATTCCTGGCAGAGAAGGAAGACCAGGAAAAGATGGGTTGCCAGGTCTTCAGGGTCCAAAAGGAGCAGCGGTATGTGTGTTTCTTTATGTTTACATATTGTCCTTCTGTGTGTTTATCTTTTCATCCTGAGCTGTATGTTCTGTCCTTCAGATCAGGATTCACATACTTTAGTGCCTTATGCTTGACTTAGTTGATTCATTCATTGTTTCACATCTCATGCTTACTTTGAGTACTTCATTCCTCCTCAGAGGGAGACTCCACTCTCCCTGGAACTAGTGGACAGAATATTTCAGAGCTGGATTTTGATCCTTTCTTTTTACATGTCATGCACATAAGTGGTCTGACTCAGATGTATTCAACATGCCTTGTTACTTTCAGGAGCATAGAGGAAAGTTACTTCCACCACAAAGCTGTGAGCATGGACTGTTGTAATACTCCTTTCTTCCTTCCTCACAGCTTGATTGTGAGAACTAGTAGGAATGATTTATCTGGTATCTGGAGATGTGTGAAGTAATGCACTTACCCAAGTAGAGACTGTAAAGATTCAACTCTGGTTTAGCACACTTGTGGAAACTAATGGTTCAAAATCTTGGACTGGTAGAGAGTTTACCTGTTAAGGGTTGTGGAGCTGTATGTGGATCTCACACCTTCTCCCCAATTCACCACTGAGAACATAGCCTACATGGTCCCGTTAGCGGCATTGCACACTAGGTATGATTTCAGTGCACTTCCAAGTGGAATGCAGTTCTTTTGAAATTGAACTCAGCCATAAAAAAAATTCCCTTCCATCAGCAGTAGAGATACCTGTGCTGAATCCTTGTCACAGAATATTCAGAGACAAGATGGCATGATCTCTTTCTAAAAATTAGGGTACAACTGGCTTGAAAGGAGAACGTGGTCCCCCTGGCCAACCTGGATTCCCTGGAGTACGTGGTGAAAGAGGTTTTCCTGGCTCTCCTGGGATAGGTGCTGCAGGGTTGCCTGGTGATAAAGGAGACAGAGGCTTTGCTGGAACCCCAGGTTTACCAGGCCTCCCAGGTAATACTATAGTGTGTTTAAAATGAATGCATGAATGAGTGAATGAATAGATAAATTAACAAACAACTAGTTTAAGTAGCACAACTTAAAGGATCATCAACGGTTAAGATTGAAATAAAATGCATTTCTAATTTACAGCAGTGTTTGCTTTCAGCTATATAATTGTAGATATTTGAGGGCAGTTTTCTTGAGGAGTTTATTAGGCCAGATAGGATGGTTTAGGTTCAACCTAGTTTTCTAGAGTCTTCTGTATAGTTTTCTGTGGTCTTTTACAAAAAAGTTTCATAACAAGTAAGTTGTAATGGTGTGAATAGACTAGTATTGCTGCCTCGTTTAGCTGAATCCATTCCTGTACTTAAATACATCTTTGCATTCACAGGAGCAAAGGGTGAAGCAGGACGAACTGTACCACTCCCTGGGCCTCCTGGGGCCGATGGCCTTCCTGGGCCACCTGGTTTCCCTGGACCCCAAGGTAGTATAACTCATTAATTGATAAGTGATAATGACTCTTCCCCAGAAGTTAGCCTTTCTATTAACATTTGTCTTGTTTCACTCTCAAAGGTGACAAAGGGAACCCTGGGCTTCCAGGTAGACCTGGCCTTCCAGGAGAAAAAGGTGCTATGGGGCAGCCAGGTATAGGGTTCCCTGGACCTCCAGGACCCAAAGGTAAGAGAATGTTATCCATCTAACAGAGCTGGTGTAATCAGAGTGCAAATGGAGTCGTGAACTATAATCTAGCTGTGGCTGCAGGACATTTGGGAGGCACATCTTAAGAACCTCCCTTGCAGACGTCTGCAAGCACCACAGTGAGCGTACTTTCAGTGCACACTTGCTTTGTGCAGTGATGCGCTGTAGATATACTGTCAAAGTTACTGCCAGAGTACAAAGTGATGTAGTACAGCATTTGGCGTTGCAGCAACTGAGGTTGGTGAGATTTGAGATGACCTTTCCGAAAGACAAGATAACCTTTCTGAGAGATGTGATAACCCTTCCGTGAGACGGAGCACTATGAGTGATTGTTCAGACATGCTGAGAGAGATTTTCTTGTGCCAGAGCTGGCAGCTTTGCTGTGTCCCAGGTGGATGAGAGTGGTTTGGTTAGAATGCCAGCTTACTCAGCATAAGTTTAGTCTTCTTTGCGTGGACATTGTCAGACTATTCACATTGCTTAGAGGAATTCTAAATGTTTACATTCTAGCTTTGGAGATTTAGAAGATGTATTTCATAATCAGAACTAGAGGACTGAGCTTTCAGCAGACCTCAGTTCCTAAAGTTCTTGTGTATCTTTGTTATGATTCCACACACGACTGAACTGGAAGGATCAGAAACATTTCAGGAGAAAAGACAAATATTTCCTTGTGACCACCTCTAGTTCCTCTGAGAATGGCACGGGAACCCAGTTTTTCAGACATGGTGTTTCTCAATGGCGTAAACCTCCAAGCTCGTTTTAAGTGGAGACACTCATATTTATTTCTTTGGGGTGGTTGTTACTCATAAGAAGTCTGGTGCTGCATGAGCTCGGTGTCTGAATTGCTGTTCAGTCATTTGGGTTCTGACATCCCTAGAAATTTGGCATAGACCTCTTTAAACATGCCCTTGTGAGGACGTGAATACTTCAGTTGGAGGCTTGAAGAACAGCAGAGGACACTTACAGGCAGAGACAGTAATGATGTGTGGTTTGTTTTGTTTTGTTTTGTAAACTAGGTTTCCCAGGTCAGCCTGGCTCTCCTGGTCTTCCGGGGACACCAGGAACTCCTGGTCTGGATGGTTTGCCAGGTGTACCAGGTTTACAAGGTCAAAAAGTAGGTGTCAGCTGCTGCTACTGTTATCTGTGACAGCCCATGTTAACAGGAATGTGTGCAAAGATCCTGTTCCTGCTTAGAAAAGCCAATTGTGGTTAGCTAAACTGTCCTCCACCTTCTGTTCCCCACTGTGTGCACAAAGGAACAGTAGGTGGATGAAAGCTTGACAGTAATGCTAAGGCTTTGTGGCTTCCCCATGAGATGTGCAGTGCTCTGCCTGTGACGCAAAATACAGTCAATGAATGAATTCTGGAGTTCAGTGTGTTGATTCCAAATCTTTTGTGTTTCTGTGTCTAGGGTGAACCTGGTGTCGGTCTCCCTGGACCTAAGGGATTACCAGGCCCCCCAGGCCCAGCTGGCATCCCTGGAGAAAAGGGAAGTCCAGGACTGCCTGGTTTACGTGGCGAGCAGGGCTTTCCAGGCATACCCGGACAGCAAGGATTCAGAGGTAACATAAAAAACCCAATACATCTCTGTATTTCTATTTCTCTTGTAAACTTACAGAATCACAGAATGTTAGGGATTGGAAGGGACTTCTGGAGATGATCTAGTGCAACTCCACTGCTAGAGAAGATTCTCCTAGAGAAGATAGCTCCTGCATACACTCAGCAAAAAGCCTATTCACCACTGAGATGTCCTATCAATATCTCTTTCCCCTCATTTTCTCCCAGTAACTCTAGCAGCAAAGAGCAGCCCTCCCTGTGAGCCCAGGCAGGAGGTGATAGAAGCTCAAATGATGTTTTGTTGACCAAGTGTTTCAAATCACTTTATTGACCACCTGCAGCAAACAGAATTTCAGGTAACATTAGCAGACACTCAGTCTCTGTCTCTGTCTCCCCGCAGGTGACCCTGGTCTCCCAGGATTGCAAGGCTTGCAGGGCCCTCCAGGTGCACCAGGGCTGGGTCCGCAGGGATCGCCAGGACCTGCTGGGCAACCAGGACCCCAGGGACCGCCAGGTGAATGGCAAATGCTCTTAGGATGGTGCTGGGGGATGACCTTTTGTCCTGAATGAGTATTTGCTCTGGTAAAAGCATTGCTGGTGAACTGTTTTGGGGCGTGAGGTCAGTAGGGGGATGCACAGGGGAACTTGTTGTCAGGTCCAGCATTCAGGGTGAGACCTCCTGAGAAGACACGTGCTGCTCTGCTCAGCCTCCTGAGGGCATTGGTGGGTGACATATACAATGTCAAAGCCTCACTTAGAAGATTTTGAGTTATCTTCTTCATGCCATGTAATTTCTGAACTCCAGGTGGACATTGTCAAATATTCCTGTTAACAGTGTTCCCTCTTTCATTAAGGACCAATCCTCTATCTTCTATTTTTCTGTAGGATTTCCTGGAATAAAAGGAGAAAGGGGCTTCCCTGGTATCCCGGGTTTAGATATGCCAGGACCAAAAGGGGATAAAGGTAGCCCAGGCCAGCCTGGAGTACCAGGGTCTGTGGGGTTACCTGGCCTGCCAGGTCCACAGGGAGCCATTGGACTGAAAGGATCAGCAGGTAAACACTTTCTCCTTTGCAAACCAGCCCCTTTGACAACTGTTTGATTAAAGTGTAGTAGCATGACCTACAGTTCCATTAGGACTTGGTCTGTCAAAGAGCCCAAGCTTTGGAAAACAGAGGCTAACGTCAGTTAGGCAGCTCTGTGTGTGTAAGTGAACTGCTACTCAAGACCTTTGGTGGATCTGATATAGCAACTTGCAGGAATTAGCCTTTAACCTGTAATAATGGAAGGGAATTATTCTGCATGGATTCAGTGGCAGAATGTTATTGATACAACCTTTGGCAATAACAGCATTGTTTATTCTAATAGGAAGTTTAAAGAATGTGGTGAATACACAGTACAAACTGAGGTTTATTCTGGTTTTCATAGCACTCTATTTTTACGGTTGGTTTAGGTTAATACTTGTCTTTGTTCCATTTGTCCTTAAGTGATGCAGTTCCTGAGCTGATAGGGAGTAAATACCTCCATACCCTGTTTTCTTTATTTTTATTAATCGCTTTTTCACTCTGGTTTCAGGACCCAAAGGAGAAATGGGAGTTATGGGAACTCCTGGATTGCCAGGAACTCCTGGACCAGTTGGAGATCGAGGGCTGCCTGGAGAGAAAGGTAAAGGGATATTTTCTCAAAATCAAGGCTGTAAAATCTGCCTTTTTCCTGCCAGAAAACAAAGTCTGGAAAGAACCAAAAGTAAGGAGTATGCTTGCCTTAAGGTGGACTTTATGTCAAGTAACTTCCGTGTACGTTACTAACAGTGTAATTTAGAAAGCCATATCCTAGGAGCAGTCATGTATTTGGGTACTGACCAAGACTTCTGATCCATTCTTCCACCATGAAAGGATTTGCTACGTGCATGGATGCAACAGATATTACTTAAAGAGAAAAAATTGTGTTTGTAATTATAAAAAAACAGCAAGAAGGTCTTAGTGAAGTCCTTCAAATCATCCTCTGTTACTGCCATATTCTATGCCTGTAGTTTTGAGAATCTAAAATTAATGCTTGTGAAGCAGGAAAAACAAATCAACTCTTTGGACATAGCTAGTGAGAAGTCCTTGTATTAGAAAAATCACAAATGAGCTCTTCCAGATCATGGTGTTTGCTGCTCAGAGTGTGAATAAATACCCAGTGTCATTTCTTGTTCGCTAAATATTCTTACAATGTTTTATATGCCAGCATAATATTCTGTGCTATCCCTGTATAGGTAGCCCGGGTTCAAAAGGTGTAGTTGGACCACAGGGTGATCCTGGTGTCAAAGGAGATAAAGGTGAAGCCGGTCTCCCAGGAGAACCTGGAACGATGGACACTATGGACATGGTTAGTCTCAAAGGCCAAAAGGGAGATCAAGGAGAAAAAGGTAACTTTAGTCTCAAGCTGTGGATAAGTGTAATGAATATTCATAGAATCATTGGGGATCAGAAGGGACCTCAAAAGATCATCCAATCCAATCCCCCTGCCACAGCAGGATCACCTAGACCAAGTCGCACAGGAATGCATCCAGGCGGGTCTGGAACGTCTCCAGAGAAGGAGACTCCACAACTACCCTGTGCAGCCTGTTCCAGTGCTCTGTGACCCTCCCTGGGCAGAAGTTCCTGCTGGAACCTGTTAATTTGTAATTTATCTTAAAGTAATGACTTGCCTCATAATTTACAAAGACACCTGTAAAATGGAAATAGTTTGCAGGTGTTCATTAGCTCTTCTTTAGTGATCAGAGAGTTGAGTTTTACTCTGCTGTCACTCTACTGTTCAAAGTCTGAAGCTTGAATTCAGCCATTTCCATGTTCAGCAGAGAGAAACACCAGCGATTAGAAATGAAGAGTAATTACATGGCATGACAGTCATTGTTCTGTAAGACTGAGCTCACTCTGTTTTCTTGGTGTCCAGGGGACCATGGAGAAACAGGAGAAAAAGGGTTACGCGGGGACTATGGAGAACCAGGAATTCCAGGAAGGGATGGTGAACCTGGGACTCCAGGACAACCAGGTATGTCTGAAGCTAGCAACAGAGAGGCTGTTCAGCAGGTAATTTAAACCTCATCAACTAATGGGACTTTTCATCTCTCTGCCATTCATAGGACCAAAAGGTGACCAGGGCCCCCCAGGGTACCCAGGGGACCCAGGAGTTCCAGGACAGAAAGGATCAGTTGGTGAAATGGGTTTGCCAGGTACTGATTGATGGGAATTTCTTAATTATTGTTTTCCTCAAGTTATTCTAGAACTTTATGAGAGACCACCATGGAATAATTGTTGGTGTAGGTGTACTAAGTGGTTACAGACACTTTGCAGTGTCTGAACATCAGGCTTTGGGGACACTGCATATTAAATTGCAAACTGTATTTCTCTGGGGAAGGACTTCGTAAAGTAAAGAATGGAGAAGAACTTGTGCCTCAACACGTAAACTTCATCTCCATTTCGGGACTGAAATGCTAAAGCGGAATCATAGAATCATTAGGGATTGAAAGGGACCTCAAAAGATCACCTAGTCCAATCCCCCTGCTACAGCAGGATCACCCAGACCAAGTCGCGCAGGAACAGATCCAGGCGGGTCTGGAACGTCTGAGAGAAGCAGACTCCACAACTCCCTTGGGCAGCCTGTTCCAGTGCCCCAGTACCTTCGCATGTGCTACAGCACAGTCTCTTTGTCTGTGTGGTTCTGTCACGAATTATTCAAATCAACAAAAACTTCTATTCAAATCATATTTTGTATTCTGTTTACTCTGAATCCAAGCTTATGACCTTGTTTCATGAGGAGAGCTTATCTTCCCATAGAAGAGCCCGTTTAGAAGGTGAAGCTCTAAAGGGGATTTACTAGCTGCTCCAGTGAGCTACATTGCTATTCTAGCAGTAGCTAAGGCAACACTGAAAAATTGTTGTCGACCCCACTAGATGGGCACTAGTTCTCATACACCCATGTTTCCTTTTTTCTTACTAGGAACACCTGGAGAAAAGGGTCTGCCAGGAGTGCCAGGTTCGCCAGGCACACCGGGGTTCCCTGGGCAAAAAGGAGAAAAAGGAGACAAAGGAGCACCAGGTTTTCCTGGAATTGGCTTTCCAGGTTCTCCTGGTGAGAAGGTATTTACACCCCATAGGACCGAATTGTCTGTCTCTACCAAACGCTTTATAGGAAAAGATGCTGTTGACCTTTAAGCTGCTTTATTATATTTTCTATTATGGTCATTTAAATACCTGGTGAGAAACTTGGAAGATAGGCATGTGTGCGGGGTTAGATGCGTTCTGCTTGTTGGAACCATTTTCTCCATGGTTCTTATTTATTCTCTCTTCAGAGATTCCTAGAATGGTTCAGGTTGGAAGGGACCTGAAAGGTCATCCAGTTCCAACCCCTCTGCCATGAGCAGGGACACCCCCCTCTAGACCAGGGTGCCCAGAGCCCCATCCAACCAGTTCTTGAACACTTCCAGGGAGCAGGCAGCCTCCAGTGTCTCAGCACCCTCATCGTGAAAAACTTCCTCCTGACTTCCAGTCCAAACCTCCCCTCTTCCAGCTGGAAACCATTCCCCCTGCTCCTACCACTCAAAGCCCTTGGAAACAGCCCCTCCCCAGCTTTCCTATAACCCCCTTCAGGTACTGGAAGGCTGCTCTGGGAGCTCCCTGGAGTCTTCTGCTCTCCAGGCTGAACAGCCCCAACTCTCTCAGCCTGTCACCTTAGGAGAGGTGCTCCAGTCCTCCACTCACCCTCATGGCCCTCCTCTGGACAAGTGTCAACATCTCAGTCTCCTTCCTGTGTTGGGGACTCCAGAACTGGATAGAGTACTGCAGATGGGGTCTCATGAGAGCAGAATAGAGGGGGAGAATCCCCTCCCTCGACCTACTGGTCACTCTGCTCTTGATGCAGCCCAGGATGCAGCTTGCTTTCTGGGCTGCAAACGAACACTGCTGGCTAGAAAAGTCAGTAATGATTACAGTGAGATTGCATGCCAAATGTAAAGTACTACATGTTAAATAAAAAGGAAGGAAACTCTTTGGAAGCCTAGTGGATAAGAGGGCTGACATTTATCATGACAAACAGAAAGAGCTGCTTCAGAATTCATGTGTGGATTTTATAATGTGTGCTGCTTCTTCTAGGGAGAACCAGGAAGAACGGGTAGTCCAGGCTTATCTGGAGATAAGGGTGAAAAGGGTAGTGCTGGGATTCCTGGAATGCCGGGTGTCCCAGGTCCCAAAGGATCCCCTGGCATGGCAGGATTTCCAGGCAAGTGTTTATTCTTTAACGAAACAGAAATTGCAGTGTAAAGTTAATGTGATACTTGCAGGGAATACTCCACATATAAACCCGTGTCATCTTCCTTTCTTTAGGGAGCCCTGGCCGCCATGGAGAAAAGGGTGAAAAAGGACTTCCTGGCTTAAGCGGCATTCCAGGTTTAAAAGGAGAACCAGGTAGAAAAGAAAGATAAAACACCAAATGCTATGTAAAATAGTGTTCACCTGCAGGCAGTGGCTGAAGCAAACACTGGCACTCTGCGACCCTTTTGGCTCAGATATTTCCTGGTACCATTTGTTCATTTAGTGAGGAAACAAAATCCCAGTGCTGTTTCCCAGGTAAATCTGAGTCAGCGTAATGTGGGGCTAATTTTTCTCTTGAACCTGTTGGCCAAGGGATTTTACCACCTTCCACAAGAGTGGTTGTTGCTATAATCATTAGTTCTGTTGTTTCTGTGTTCATTTAAAAAAGAATAAAGTTGATCTGTGGGCCCAAACCCGAATCAGCACGTTAGCATCATTAAAAGGGGAACTAGAGCGTGGAGGACAGTAGGTCTGTGGCTGTTATAACAGTATTTTTTATCTTGGAGCCTAATGTACTTAGTTTACTGGCTGCAGGACACATCATCTCATTGGCCAGTGGGCTGTGCTGTTCACAGGTCTTTGCTGGAGTTCCTGCCCTGTAAACTTAGTGAGGTACATGACAGTGAACTGTGTCAAAATCCATAGTACTTGACCCTGTCTCACACTGATTTCATTCAGAAGTAACCTTGTAGGAAAGTCACGCTGAAGTCATTGCACAGTACCTGCTTGATCTCTGTGGGAGCAAAAGAACAGTTAAAACTTAAACTTTTCTTTAAAGGGAAAAATGTCTGAAAAAAGTCCAATGATACGTAAGTGAAATGAAACATCAATGATTTTTCAGGTGAACCTGGGGTACCGGGTCCTGCTGGTGCCATTGGACAGAAGGGTGAACCAGGTTATGATGGGATTCCAGGTGCAGCCGGTGCAAAGGGTGAACAAGGTACTGTGAGTGCTGTGTTAAGTTTATGGGTATGCAAACAAAACATAGGCTACACAAGGGTAGCTGGTAGAAGAGCGTGCTTGGTTTGAGGTGCTTTGGTTGGAAACTTGGAAAAAGAAGTTAGTACCGCATCTTGAAATCTACCGTCATGCATCATTGTAAAGCTGATCGTTTACGTGAGCAACTGTGTTTAATCGGTGTAATTGTGAAGTAATTTCTTTCACAAAAGCTGGCAGTACTTTAAAGAATGGGCATGTTTTGGAATGCATTTCAGTATGCAATTTAGCTGTGAGGTAGTGGAGCAGGGTAGAGTTTTCGGTCATACAGGACCCATTGTGCTGTTACAATACCAGAATATGACAGAGACAGTTTCTGCCCTGGAGAACTTTTCCACAAACCAGTTATTTGTATTTTATATTTGCTCAATAGAGGTTTGTTCATTACAGTTAAGTGTATATACTGTCCCATCTCCTGAATGTTTGCTGCTTCTATGTTACAGGTATTCCAGGTAGAGGACTTCCAGGATTTCCTGGTGCAAAGGGAGATAAAGGTAAAAACACCTCTGTAAACAAGCAGCAACTCTTTTTCCAAATATACCACAAGCATAATTCTGTAACTCAGACATACCTTCTACTTCATTCTTTTACATGCTATGCCTTTTCAAAGCAGGCAGAACCTCTGAGAGGCTCCAATACTAATTTCTGTTACAGTGGCAGCATCTTGGAGATGAGTTAGCTATGCCCCCAAATAGGTAATTATTCATAGTGTGGAATTTACTGCAAGCTGTGCTGTGATGAGGTGATACAAATAACTCCTGTACTTGTGTGCTGTGCTTTTGACCCCCAAGTATTCCTGTTTTCCTACTAATTTTGCAAGTATCAAAGAGACTCTGTACAGCAGACAGCTGAAGATAGTTTCATGGCCAGGAAACCCGAGTCTGTTGTGCAGCCCAGATGCAATTGTAGTCACAGCTACAGTATTTTTTGTAGCTCAATAGAATGTGACCAAGGAATGCACAGGAGGATGGTGCAGAAATGCTAAAGATAGCAGGGACCTAGTGAGATCTTCCTGAAAGCTGTTGTTTGCTACACTCAGGACTTGCTAGCTTGGGTAAGGGCACACAGCTGTCCCCATTTCAAGACTGCTTGTGGTCTCCATGAAGTTTGTCACTACATGGTGCTGTGAGAATTGGCTTGAGTCGGTGCTTCTTTCAAGATATCTGTAATGCACTGTTCTCCATTGTATGCAGTAAGTATGCCCTAGGCAATGGATTGCAGTAGATGCAGTACTGAAGAAATACAATTATAATAATTATAATGAATGATGATTAATATTCCTGATAAGGGAAATTGTGTACTGTTAAAGGATTTTCAATTTTAAACATCCAGAAACCTACAAAGATTAGTTTAATCTATGAAATTATGACATCAAAGATTTTGAAGAACCTCCAAAGCTTGAAACCACAGAACTATCAGAGTTGAAAGGAACCTCAAGAAATCAAGCCTAACTCCCCCTGCCAAAGCAGGACTACCTGAAGTACAGCACTGCCTGCAGGCAGGCTTTGAATATCTACAGAGGAGAGTCCACAGCTCCCCTGGGCAGCCTGTTCTAGACCTTTGTGACACCCACTATGAAGAAATTTTTCCTTATTTCTAAATACAACTTCCTGTGTTCCAGCTTGCATCCATTGCTCCTTGTTCTGTCGCTGGGCACAGCTGAAAACAGTCTGGCACCATCCTCCCTACAGCCACCCTTCAGATATTTATAGAGATGAATAAGGTCTCTTTTCAGTCTTCTCTTCCCTAGGCTAAACAATCCCAGCTCTCTCAACCTTAAGACAGGTGCTCCAGGCACTCAGTCATCTTTGTTGCCCTCCACTGGACTACCTTCAGTAGTTACCAGTCACTGTTGGACTTGGGAGTCCAGAACTGAACACAGAGCTCCAGGTGTGGCGTCACCAGGGCAAAGCAGAGTGACCACGCTCTTCTTAATGCAAAAATACATTGTAATTCAAATACCCGACCCTCCCTCATTCATTCTGTAAATACACAGAACCTCTGTGGACAATGACCATTGTCTTATTTACCAACTCTGAGTAAATAACAGACACTAAATAGCTGAGAAAGCTGTTCAGTTGCCGAACTTAATTTCAGAAGTTGATCTTTTAATGGCTCCCAAAGGTGTGGAGAAGATGAGATTATGAGAGCTCTTTTCTCACCTCACTCATCCCTCTCAGGGGTAGTATTTTCACACATTTTCTTTCTCTTATTATTTGACTTATACCAGCTAATTGCTGCTATTTTTGGACAGTCATGATCTAAAATTGGACTAAACTCACAAATGTCATCGATTTGTACAAGGCTGAAAGTAAGGACTAGGTGCTTAAACTTAGATCTTAGTAAAACAGATGGTCCCTTTTCCTCCAGGAGAAAGTCCTTTTGTGCTTAGCCAAGCAAAATACCCTTTCCTCAGGTAGGACAATGGTAACTGTAGTGAAGCAAGGGGGGCTTTATATTACCTGTGGAAGAACTGATAGAGAGATGCTGAGCGATCATCTATTTTCAGAGTGAATGGAAATAGCCCGGGGATGAGTTTAGCAAAGAGAAATGGCATCAGACTACTCTTTTCCTTGTGTTTTGTGACACAGAGTGGACAATACTGAACACCGCCTAAAGTTTTGCATTCTTATACAAATGCTTAACAGCAGGGTCAAGACTTTTGTGATGAGGAGAGCTTACTGTGAGAAGGAAATAAGCAGAAGGCTTCGGTGGTTGTGATCCTTTCTCTGATGGATGTTACTTCAAATCCTAGGTGCAAAAGGCGACGTGGGTTTTCCCGGATCCCCAGGAAGCCCAGGGATCCCAGGTCTGAAAGGAGAGCCAGGATATGCTGGTCCACCTGGCCCTAAGGGTAGTCAAGGTCTTCCAGGACTACCAGGAAGTGCAATTGAAGGCCCTAAAGGAGACAGAGGACCCCAAGGCCAACCTGGCCTTCCAGGTAATACTTTAGTAACTTTGTACTGCTGTTAATTAAAGCTCATCTAATGAATTAATTGATTTATCTATTAATCAATATTGCATGTCCTTGTTTGTCACCTTCTCAGACAACTGGGAAGAGCTCCCTTTCACACGTAGTTCAGCGTTATGTCCTAGAATAGGTTGATGTGATGTCGTCAAGCAGCTGGCTTTGTCCAGAAGTCCTTCTCGCGTTGAGAACTTTGCTGTCCTCTTGCATGTGTTTTGCTCAGGACTTTATTCTGTGTGAATGCAATGGCTGTTGTATGGATGTTCCTCTGTAACACAACTGTTGTGAGGCAGCCTGACTGAATGTGCCTGTGTTCTGGAGCAGTAATGTATTTTAAAAAAGCCTAACACAGCCTTGCCTTGGCAGTGTCCCCATGCTAGAGGTTAAGGAGGACAGTAGAGCAGAGCTCCAACTGGTGTCTCCAGTGGTTTCTACCAGCCACAGGCTGATAAATTCATAGATTTGTAGTTTCCTAGAACGGTTCAGGTTGGAAGGGACCTTCAAGATCACCCAGTTCCAACCCCCCCTGCCATGAGCAGGGACACTCCCACTAGACCAGGGTG
>VZRI01003246.1:0-14518 GCA_013397515.1 Upupa epops
CATCAACTTCAAACCCACCCCCTGCAAATCTAATTTAAAGCCCTCTCAATGAGCCCTACCAATTCCTGCCCCAGAACCCTTTTTCCCCTCTGAGACAAACCTCTCCCAATAATACATATAATTCCTATATTGTTTTGAAATGATTTTGCCACTGCACAAAAAAACAGGGTTGACAAACAACTTACATGCAACTTCAGCATTATTTTGTCCCATAGCATCACAACAGAAAAGGTCCATCTTCACTGTCAGTTATCATCACAGTACCTCTTTGGAGTAGTCTGACAACAAGCATATGACTATATAGAAGCCTTTAAACCTATCCACAAATTTTCTACTGAAAGAAGGCTTAAAAAGATCAAGTAAGAAAATATAGAATCAGAAACGTTTGGTTCAGAAGAGATCTTTAGATGTCATCTAGTACAGCCCCTCTTCTGTGAGCAGGGACACCCTCAATTGGATCAGGTTGCTCAGCACCTTTACCAGCCTGATCTTGAATGTTTCCAGGGAATATGTTGCATCACAGTCATTTAGTGATTAATTCCTTCAGATGATCTAGCTACCACAGTACTTGATTCAAAATTAAAATAATAAATACAAAAGTCTACAGTAGAAATGTTTTGTTCAGAATCTTATGACATCATTTCATACTTATACCTTCCACATGAACTTAACAAGGAGAAGATTTTGGGGTGGTTTTTTTTTCCTTTTTTTAATATAACTGTTGGAAAGGACACAGATAACCAATGGGAAAAGTACATTCCAGCTCCCAAGACTTACAGGAGAGATTTTCTTCTTTCAGATTTCCTTTCAGTACAAATTCAGAACTTAACAGTTCAGAATTACCACGAAAACCTTCAGAGAATCATCCATGAGCTATCAAGTAGTACTATCAAGGCACTGTGTATATTTAATCCAATTTTTCCTTAGAGTGTAGGCTAAAGTCTGTGAAGCAGCTGATAGCCTGAACAGGCATTCATCTTTACCATAATTCTAATAACAACTTGTATTCAGACTTCTATCTGCTCTGATAGGTAATCACAAAAATCAACACTTACACAGTGTATTACATTTTGAAAGCATTGGCCAAATAACTCTCTATGCCCTTCTGAACAATTCACAGATGGAAGAGAAAACAATATAAAGAATAGCTCCTAAACCTCCTGTTTTATTTCTGTAAATAGCTCAGAATCTTTAATTCAGCTGCAACTTACAACTTTGAAACTATGTGAATTCAAATCATGTCTAGTTTTGAGATGCAAAAAATTATGTTTTCTTTAAAAAAAAGTAAGCGTAGCATTACATTTGTATGAGGCAGGCAAATAGCAGTGAACTGTTTCAGTCGAGAGAAATAACAGGTGGCCATTAAAGGCTGGTTTTAAAGCTCTGGAGAATTTTTTCACTGAATCATTTCAGCATCATTTCCAAATCTGAGAACTACATAAACAATGCAAAACAACAATACTTCCCTGTAAACAGCCCTTATTTTTGCACTGATTTTGTTTTGATAAGCATCTCCTACAAAGATTGTGTAATTGCTCTGTTCCAAAAATAGACTGCATTATCTAATAGCCAAAGAAACCTTCATTAGTTCATTACCCAGTTTTCCCAGGTAGAAGAAATGTTGCACGAGTCCAAACTGGACTCTATCTAAATTACTGCTGAATTAGAAGATCCATTCCATAACAAACCATACTGCATACCTCACACAGTCCTTATTTCCCGATTGTACATCTGTTTACAAACTTCGTCATGAAATACACTTACAACATTACAAGTTTAAAAAAGAAGCCAAAAAAACAACTCACAAACAAACAGACAGGTTTATTTGATCGCTTGGCAAATATTGCAGAGATTCTTTATTATAGGCAATGAAGAACTAGTGTATTTTAAGTAGTCTCTGAGTAATTTTACAGACTATCTCAGGTTTGCGGATTATCTGTTTGGTCATTATGAAAGTCTTGAGTAAGTTCTATCCAAATACATGTCAGGGGAAGTTTAGGTTAGATGTTAGGAAAATCTTTAATGAAAGGATCATCAGGCATTTCAACAGGCTGGCCAGGGAGGTGGTTGAATATCATTCCTGGATGTGTTTATAAATCATGGAGATTAGGCACATGCTTTAGTGGTGGGCTTGGTAGATTTAGGTTAATCGTTGGACTCAATGACCTTTAAGGTCCTTCTAAGCCTAAGTGACTCTATGATTAAGTATTGGAAATTTGGGTCTCATGCACTAGAAATCCAACATTCCAGGTACCGGTGAAATCTCATATATTGGGCTATCATTGCATCATCCTCAGTCAGATTAAATACAGAACTGATATACAAGAAACTTGACTTTCTTACCCCATACTAGAACAGACAGCATTTTTGTGCTATACTGATGAATTTCCTGTTCAATAATTTTCAAAAAAATTCCCAACTAGGAGATTATTCCCAACCAGTGATGAGCTGTACCTGTTACTACAGTTGGGCTGTGTAACTCAAGATGGAATTAAAATCAAGATGTATAAGGAAAACAATTTAAGGTCGTAAGGCAATTTCTATGTCTTGCATTTGCTAGTTTTCAAGTGTTTTGCTTTACAATCCAAAAATTTACTTCTAAGAATTTTTAAAAGACAGATCAGCACTTTCTTCTATAAAGAGATTATTCCCACAGAGAGTAACAGGACGATTTTAGAGTAGAATACTATTCACTAAAAAGAAATAGAGCCCCAGGTAATTAGATGTGTGGAACAAAATATTAAATCATTAATGTTAATGTCCTTGAGAAGCTGAAAACATCACTACTGAATCCATAAAGTGTCTGTAGAAGCATGGATAACTAACAAGAGTACTGACCATTTTTGGGTAAAAATAACTTGCAGGCCATAAAAGTATTTTATTCTATAAATAAATGGAGCTAGGAAAGGAAAAATCATTATTAGCAAAATATCTACAAGAGGATTATTGTCCTACACATCCACTACAATATTCTTTACAGCTATTTGCTCATTGTATCTTTCCCCATTCATGTAAGGAAGCAATAGGTGCTTTTAATCCTATTTTGGTCGCTGAGAGATTATCTACAATAGGAATATTTATATAGCAGATGAGTGAAGATACCAGCTGTGTGCTTCTAACAGCAAAGCAGGTATCATGCAAGGCATCTTTTCAGCTCATGTTCTTATGAAGTGCCAACATAATCTTTCAGAGTAAACCCAGGGTCACTGGGAGAAAATACAAAGTTTGTCTGTAAATGTCTTTCTAATTTTAAACCTAATTACCTGAAAAAAAAAAAAATCACAATTTTGTAACAGGACATGAATGAATTATCTGCTTGGTCACAGTGAAGAGTTAAAATATATTACTTCTATCATTCCTACCACTCCAGTGATACAGTGTTGAGCTCTACAACTGCTTAATTAAGGAAAAACAAGCAAAACCCCCCACCAAGAACAAACAACTCCTCCTCCAAAATTCTAAACAAATGTAAATTTGTAAAAGCCACTCACCCTTACCCTGCACATTACTAGATGTTACTAGATGCTGCTTTACTTTGTAAAACAAAGTATTTCTTCCTTACAATTCCATCTTTATAAAAAAATGTTTGTCCTAATCAGGGGGAATATTTTTCAATGCCTTCCGACACACTAAGATCTTTTTTACATGGACATTTGCTCAGTGGGGCATGGACAATAAAGTGGTGTCAGAGTTTATCATTGAAAAGGAAGACAAATGACCACATCTGGTATCACGCATGGTTTCTTAGCGATATCTTATTATTCCCTTATGTATTGTCTAATAGGATCATGTATTATATTTTATTTTATATAATTTTTACAATCAGGCCTTGACAGTGATGACTCATTCCACTGTAATAAAACCTGTATGTGTTTAATCAGAAATTATTCTATGTGGATCCATCCTTGAACTCATTTTGCTCCCTGATACTCATTTTGCTGAAACTACACTGGTGCGAAGAAGGATGAAACTGGGTACCTAATAATTTCCAAATACATCTAGACCATACCCTTAGTCATGCAACAATCCAATTAATCCTTCATGTACTTCTAAGCAGTGAAAAGTGACTATAAGCTTTGCCCCATGTGTGCAGCATAGTGAAATTTCCTTTGGACATATTAGCCATTTTCTCTCAACTTATGTCAGTTGAAAATCTAAACCAAGAAGATGCTAAGGAAAAGGTAAACAAATCAGAAGAAAGGGTAAGAACTACACTTCTTACTGTATGTGACAAGACAAAATAATTGCAGTGAAAACTGTTATTCCTGCTTGAAATCTTATCAGCTTTGGTAATTATCAGGTAATAAGTGTTTGCTAATAATCATCTTAGGTATGTTACGAGTCCAGAAATGGAAATAAGTTGATGATGGGCCGCCAATTTAGCAGCAATTATGTTCTTTCATGACCACCTTTCTTGCAGAACCAGGGCACTGTGCAATATGCAACATATTTATTCAAGCAGGATAACAATCGGGGTGTCAGCCTCATTTTAGACATGGAAACAGGAGGAATAAAACCAACAGTAATGGATAGATCAAGTTAATGAACACAAGCATCATGAGCCCTTGACTAGTATTGTACCCACCTAATACCTCTACATTAATTAGAAAGTATGAAATGGTCACAGTAGAAATTTCAGATAAACAGGGCATCAAGATCTGTAAGTGATTTCACCAGTGCTAACAAAGATTTACAAGGTGGCAAAGGAGTGCAACTAGCATGCAGAGCTGGCATGAGTCAGAGACGCTGGCTTCTTTTCATGGTACTGTCTGCAGATTTTTGCTGACTCCTGTTAGTTTCTAAAAATGCTGTTAAGCTTATGTTTTACAATCTGTGTACATCCAAGAAGTACAGACCATGAGGATTGGCTTCTTCTAACTCCCCAGATCCCAAGTTACCAAAAGAAGCATATATGATGGTACCTTTTCTACAGATTGTATTATAAAAAACTTTTGAGAACCAGGTGAACCAGAGGTATTACCCATCCAGGAAAGTTTTGGTCATGTAGGTTTGTAAGGCAGAGTGGAAATATAGCAAATGCATCTTAATAAATGAGGCTTAACAGCTTAACAACACTTCAACTACAGAGGGCTTTAGAGGCATTAGCTAACAAATTAATCTTGACAATAAACCCTTGCCTGACTAACTGGCAAGATACTGCAGTTACCTCCTTTACCGAGAGAAATTTGTGTGGAAAACGAAAGTACAAAACTTAAGAACTAATGCAAGGCAGATAACAGGAGGCAGATGATACAGAGGGACATAGAATGATAGAGATCTCAGCCAAGTTACACACAATTACGGATGCAAGAAAACAAAATCAGAATATTTCTGATTAAATAAAAATAAAATATCTAGTACCTATTGCCTAATACCTAGTCTATTTCTTCTATTTCCACTTCTTGGTTTTTCTGGTTTGTTGGTTTTTTTCACATTGGTGCCACTGAATTCACTTACGAGGCCTAGGGTCAAGAAACCCTTGCTGTGCTAGGAAATGCACACACAGCTAACCATCCAGACAAAGGATAACTTTACACAGAAGATGATGGTACAAGTAAACACATTGCTCACTTCACTCAGTTTCCATCTTCTCTCGCCACACATTACTACATGTCTCTCTCTTTGCTTTAAGCTGTCTTTAAAAAAAAGTTAAAAAATCTAATGGACTTGCTACATCCATGTGTCAAAATAATAAAATTGTATGGAAAATAAGTTCTGCAGGACTTGTGACTACTTACTGAAGAACAGTATAGTATGTATTATATCTTATTCTAATTCAGTCTATGTTGCAGCCATATATTGCAAAAAAGCATCACCTGCATTATCATTGCACGAGAAATCTCCACAGTTTTTCTGATTAAACTCACAAAGGAGAGTATCAATGCATCTCACAGGGCAGAATACTCCCTAAGCAAAGATTATTGCCTCCAAGTATAGTGTTGTATTTAGGATACACAAGTCATCCACCAAACAGAATATTCAAACTCACACTGGTAGAAAATTATCACTATGAGGGTTCATTCAGCCATTTACCGAACAAACTAGTTAACATCAGAATGTCATAAGTCAAAACTTGCCTTTTAATGGACTGTTGAACTTATCCCTCAACATTTTCACTAGTTTAATGGGATATTGGATCTACATGTGCAGAAGTAAGTCATTTATCTGGAAAAGGTGGGGAGAGGAATAATAAAAACCCTAACTTCATAATTCATATTCCCAGCCATGTCCTTCTCATTACTATTCTCCATCTTGAGGTATCGATAAACATGATTCTCCCAGCTCAGACTCCAAAATGTTTCACTTAATAATCTTTGACAGATCAGTTCCTGCGTCTCGAATTCCTCCTACAGAAAAGGTTGGATTTTCNGTGCAAGCCTGGTGTGGCAAATTTTTATTCATTCCAAAAACAAACAAAACTTCCTTTTTCACTGGTTTAAGAGTACCTTAGTACAGAAAGAAAAATGCAGCCTGGTATTAAAAGTGACAGCTAAGAAAAATGGCATGCCTTGATTTAGGCCTTAGTCCTGCCACTCTCACCAGAAGACTTTTAAAACTTTTATGCCTACTAGAAAGAAGATTTAATTCATGCTTAGCAAANAAACTTTTAGACCACTCTATTGGGGAGCTGCATAGAGGAAATCGGAGCAATTCAGTTAGCAAATTGTTCAGATGAACTGTGAACCTCTTCTCCTTTAAATAAGAATTAATATGATTTATCATTTCAGAAAGTAAACTGTGGACTCAGCAACTCCTTTGTATTCTTATTTACTTCACAAATCAGGTCAAAATGGAATGAGAATTTATTACAATGTATACATTTAAGCGTCTTCCCTTGCAGTCTTGAACTCAAGCTTTATATGCATGAGGTCTGGAAAAACACCCACTAATCCAATATACACCTCCAGTGTAAAACAATTGTCTGAATGATCCTCTGGCCAATTAGTTTTTTTTTTTAAAAACCTCTTCTTTCTGCATTCCTGACTCAACATGCACAGCTCTGGAGAAACAAAGGAATTTTCAAAAATGAAAAGTTATTAAATCACTATGTAGAAAATATTAAGAAGTAAGGCTATATCATTCTCATCATGACCAACTCTCACATGAGAGGGAATAATCGAGTAATTTAAAGAGAATGAGAAACCAAATAAAACATTTTTATAATAGCAATATTATAACTTCACATTCATATGCTATGGGTATTTCAGGCCTGTCTCAGATCTTACTAAAAAGTCTGATTTTGAATTACTGTAATTAACTGCAAAAGCTTGCTGATTTGTTGATGTAAAATAACGTCAATCTTTTTCATGAACTTGTTAGAATCTTTGTAAATAAATAGCAAAATTTACACAAGGAAAAGAAATTAATCTCTTTGTCATCAGTGTGCTTTCAGCACACAAAGGAAGGTTCAGTAAGGAAGGACGTAAGTGAAAACCCAACACCCTTTACCTACCACCGTTACTGAACAGTGAGCCATATTCTTGCCACAGTGTGCCTGTGAAAGAGTATGTTTTACAATTTGCCCTAAAAACTTAAGTCTGGGAGACAGGTAGGCGTGAAACATTGAGCTTGTTTAGGAGCAGAATAGGTAAAAACATAGTTTGGAAGGCACTGGAGAAGGAAAAGACATATCCCTCTTGAGCTGAATGGCTACAGGCACACACCATTAATTTTTAGTTCTCAAAATACTGAGGCGTATTTTGAGATTCTTGACTCTTACACTGATTTTTTTTTTCTAAGACTATCAGAGACTTTTTAATTTCAAGGTGCCTCAAGCATAGTTAGGCCTTAAATTGACATCATCCAAGCCACAAACCTCAGTGAAATAAAAACACAGTAGGGAGTGATTTCGCTATCAGTGCTATATATTAGCACCTTAAACATAAGCCACTCACGCATCACTACTGTGTGCATTACACAGTACTGCTCGACATGAAAATCTGCACGCAATATTGACTCTAGTTTTCTTTTATTATGGGAAATCAGAAGGGAAAGAAGAGTAACAACAATCTGTAACAGCAATGACCAATTTGCTATAGTAAGCAATAGTACAACTGATGCAAATTCCATCTCTTGGTTTGATCCCACAGAAAAGAGCATTATCCAGTCTACATTTGGGAAAAGTTAAGTGGGATCTGTCTATCTAATACATGAAAGAAGAGAAATAAATCAGAGCTGTAACCTCAAACGTACATCATTTAAGTACTCATTGATACTTGTCTTGCAGAAGCTGTAAATGAAACGAAAAAGCTGATGAAGAAATTGGGTAAGCCTGATCTAAGACACGACCCAAAGGCACTGCCCAGAGGTGGGGGCAGAAATGTAGCTATTGTTTCGTACCTCTCAAATTGCACGTACTTTCAAGGTAAGTTTTACCAGGACACTGAGGGCACTGTTCTATCATTGTTCACATCAGTAAGTTTTATTCAGCATTTGTCAAAAACACAAATGAAGTATGGCACCTGGCTTTACCAAATTATAGCTATGGTCCACAATTCTATTCCAGTGCTGGTAAATCTTTTCTTCTAATAACACTGATGCTTTAATAAGACACTAGAAAACACAATTTTCTGCAGTGCCTAATATCAGCTTTTGTCACTAAGGTCTTTATAAGCACTTTAAGCACAACAAGCATCCTAAGCATACAGGCAGGGATCAAAAGCTCATTCATTGCTTTTGAACAGTCTGAGGCCCAATTCTGATTCCACTATAGTCAACAACAGAGAGAAAGAGTTGTTTTTTTCTTAAACTACTAATATGATCCTAAAACACAACTCATGTCTCACTGAGGTGTAAGCCAAACATAGGTCTAGAAGGTAGTAAAGGGTAAAGGATTCTCACAGAAGGGAAGAAAGAATAAAGGCATAGGCATGTCAGATCGCAAGTACAGTCTGCTTCTTATGTTTCTTTGTTACAAAACATTAAAGTAATAATAATTTGACCATGCTTCCATCAATTTAAAATGCTTTGCTAGATAAATATTTTTAAGATCTGTACAACAGGCCTTCTATGTAACAATGAATACATTTCAGAATAATGTGCTGCCAAGCTCCAGCTCTTTCTAGCAGCTGAATTCTTGGATAAAATTATTTTGCAGGGTATGAGCAATGCAGTTCTGAAAATAGCATCACTGCAAAAAAAGATGGCAAGAACCTCTACAGTGCTGATTTATTTCAATGAAATTTAGGCTCCTGTGATTAGTATCTATTTTGATGTATTCAACTGAATTTTCAAACTTAAATGTATACCTATAGAATTTGTTAATTTTTGAGGACTTTAGACTTAGAGGTCTAAAAGGAAAACAAAACAAAAAAAAATTATAATTTAAATTATAAAGTATGTAATACAGAAAAATGCTTTGTGTATCCAAATAATTTGCATTTATTACCGCCACATGTCTGGAGACACTCACAGAAAGAAACCAACACCAATCAACAAGCTATACTGCACTTATCTTTAAATCTGATTCTATTAGAATAATGTAGTAGCCATACTTTTTATAATATTGGCGGGTTTATACATGCTGTGGAATGCTCAGCATATAGACATGTGCTGCTGAGAAAATACTAAGAGGTTATATTGCACATCCCTGATTCCAAGTAGATTACATCATCTGGCTTTCTTTCAAATTCACTGATACATAAGTACACTTCAGCACATTATTTTTTCCCTAATAATGAAGACTTTTATATTAGATTGGAAAACACAATTTTCAAATGAGAAGGAGCCTGATATTTTACAATCCGTTATTGCAGCTGTCTTTTCTAATTAACATCAGCAATAAACCTGGCATTCTTCTATCACAGATTTTAAGCTAAACATGAGAGTATATGTATATGAGAGGTGTCAAAACCCTTAAGTCTGAGATTAGAAACAGATGAAAGTAACACATCATAAATATCTGCTCTCTACATTGAACCACTGATTTTATATAGAAAGCAATGCTGTATACCAAGCCTAGCTACATTCTCAGTACGACTGACACTTGTGAGGTCCATGTGCAGAAACCAAAAATACAAATGCCCCAGTTGTGCAAACCCTAATTCATATGACTCATAAAGACTTCCCCAAGTTGTCCTAATGACACCATAACAGTAAGGATGATTCATGCAAATAAAAAATGGAAATACACAACTTCTCCTCTATAAATTTCCTGCCAGCATACATACACACACACATATATGTTCATATGTACATTATTTTTATCCTCTGTATATTTTTAACCTCAGATGCTTTACAGCAATTTATGTAAGCATGAGATCTATCTTGAACATAATATATAACTTACTCTCTAATACAGAACAGGCAACTGAAAATGAGAAAAAGGATAAAATATCAAGAAAAGCCAGCAAGTTAGTGGAGGAGAAAAATTAGAGAAAATAAAAATTGACATGAAGCTATATCTAGAGTGATATAGTTACAGACACAGTATCACTGATATTGAAACATTTCATCTGATTGTTTACCAACACAAAAATATCTTCTATGCTTTGCGGTTTTTTTAATCAGTGCAGACAGGTTTATCATCAGAAAGCAGTAGGTGCATCTTTCTATTGAACATTATCGCTATCAATAATAGCAACACTGCTAGGACATATTATGTCAAAAGTATTCTTAAGTAATACAACATATTTTTAAATTCAAGTCTGTTTGCACGCAGTATAGACCAAAGAACAGAGTTGTATGCTATCTTTACCATTAAATGTACAAACTATTTTTTTAAGTCTGTACAGATATCGATGATAAATAAATGCGCATGGCTACAAAGAAAGAAGTGCTCTGCATACTGCGTTAGTAGCAGCAGTGCCCTTATAGTGACAGGACTACTATGTACAACAATATTCTCATATGTATGTAAAATATCTGCTGTGCTGCATGTATAATTGAAGTATGTGGAGTTGCTAAGTTGGAGTTAAGAGCATGATATTCTGTACCAACACACAATAGATCCTTAACAAAAGATACAATAAAAATTACACATTTCAATGAAACCTAACATATATTGATCAGTAGCTAAGCCTTACAGCTTACGATCAAGACATAATTACTGCTGTACTTAAATTGTTCATTAAAAAAAGGTCTTCTCTATTTGGGGTGAAATACTCCATCACAGGAAGCAACAAATGTGTTATACCACTGCTCAGGTTTTCAATGAAAAATGAAGGCTCCCATTTCATACAACACAACCTTTCACCTGAAATATTTAGTACATTGCTGGGTAAATATATCACAGCCTTTTTGCCTTGTCAGAGAAGAAAATTAATCAAGCAAGTGAGATTCTATCAAATTGGCATTACTTAAACCTCCAGCATTTTTTTTTTGCTTTTGCTAAAAATGTTTCATAGTTGTATGCAGCTGTACTGGTCATAAATATTTCAGAATGTTTTCATAAAATCACATGTTTTAAAATATTTATTGACACAAAAGAATATGACTGAAATAAAAGTAATTGTACAATAATGAGTTGTTTACGAAATTCTGAACTGCACAGCCCTGAATGCACACATTTTTCATATAATAGCTGGGAAATACAGCTTCCTCATGCCAACTTTTAACTTAGAGAAAGGTGGCTGAAAACAATGAGAAGGGAACAGGTAGCTAAGAATGTAATATTAGCAAATCTTGAGTTCTTCAATTATTAATATCCTTTCCTTCCTTTATTCTCTTCTGTCCTTTTCTCTAATATTCTTAAAATATAAATTCTTTCCTATTAAAGGTATTTGCGCCACTTCTTTGTCCTTCCCCATTTCTAATCTATAGTAGGAAACAAAACACCGTTGTCAAGTCTTAAGAATCCCCCATTTGTTTCCTCTTTCACCTGTTAACATCATTACTTTTTGCAGAACAGCTCTCCCTGCATCAACCTGTTGTGCTGTCTCCTAAATAAACTCAGCCTCATATGCACTTTGATTTAATTTCAAAGGGGAAACATTAGTATGAAGGATGGACAGGCACTATGAATTGTTTCAACAATATTTCAGTGGAATAATAATAAAAATTAAAGGCAACAGCAAGTAGATTGTGTAAAACATGGAAATGCTGCTGACTAATATAGTCTGGATTGCTTAATCATATGTACAGTTATAATTAAAGTTACATAATATGTTTCCCCGTTGACAATGTCTATTATCATGACCCACAGTAAAGGTAATTTCTGAAGGGAATTAAGAAACACGGGCAACAGGACAAAAGACAGCTTTAAGGAAATACCATGTGATGTTATCCTAAAAAGTCATTCAGACTCCTATTTGAAAAGATGCCATATTCTTTTTTTTTACTCTCTTAGTTTCATTGGTTTCCGTATTTCTTTCTCTTTTCCAGTTAGGAAAATCTATGTGGAAGATACATTGTAAGTAGTGGTGTCTGATCACCTTTCCAGCCCAGTAAGAAACAGTAAACGCCAGAGCTCAAACAAGAAAAGCACCGACTTAATAAGCCCTGGTGCTGTGTTTGTCACTCTTGCATCTACATTGCACGGCTCTATAAACTGGAACATGAGAATATTTTAAAAGATAATTTTCCCTTCAATGAAAGAATGTATTTGTTCTACTCTGAAGATAATAAGTGCTTACTTTACACTTACGTTTGCATTCCTTTCTTTCATTTAACAGTGCGAGCATCCCTTTGAGTCTTTCATAATGAAACCAATACTCAGAACTCAATCCAATTATAACAACCTACCAGCAGTACTAATTGACAAAAATGCATTGCTGGTAAGTGCTGTAAACTCATCCTTCTGCACAGGATGAAAGAGGCAATAAATCCTCCCCAGCGTTAAACAATAGAGAAGACCACCATTAGACCTGTTTTTCTTATGTAAAATGCATTAAAGTGAATCACCCACTTAAAAGTTACCTAGTACTAGCTTTAACCCAGACTCAAAGACTAAGGTTGGTACTTCAAAAACAAAAAGGAATATAAAAATAATACTATGAGGAAGAAAGAATAAAAAAGAAGACAGAACGGTTATTAGTCCATAGTGTTTTTTGTGAGGGTTGATTTCAGTGTGTAGGCAAATCTCTAATACAATGTGTTGGCATATTTTTTGCCTTTCTGCGTGCTCTCATTTGTGTCATCTTTCGAAGTGCTCTTGGCAATCCTTTCATGCCAATGTTCGGTGCTTTAAAGATTTGTATCTCGGGGCCACGCCAAACGTGAAGCTGCTGTCACCGAGAGCATTCCCCGGCTCTGGCAGTAGAGAATTTTTAAGAAGTACCGATCTGCAAGGCCAGCTCTAAAGCAACCAGTCCTTCACTTGTGCTGCTTCAAGCTCGCCGAAACCCCTCCGGTGGGGTACAGCCCTCCCCTAACCACTACTACAAGCACAAGACGAACGTCGCAAGTGCCCAAACCCTCTCGGTGTGCGCTGGAGCAATTCCAACATCGAGAGGACACCGACTCCAGGAGTGAGCTCAAGCCACAGGCTCACAACTAGAAGCAGAAAGGCAAGAAAATCTGCCTTTTTGTGTCAATTTTAATAAAATTGAGAAAGTTGTCCTGATTTTTTTTTAATTATTCTTTAAATACCGTCCAAACTCTAGCCGGGCTGAAATAACCTCCGTGGGAGGAGTGGGCGGGCTCTGTGTAACTCGAAACTTTCCTCTGGGCACGGTCGAAGTGCCAGGGGTGTATCTGGAGTATCTGGGGCTGAGATCGGCTCCGGAGCGGCTACCACAAGAAGCCTTTGCCCCAGAAGTCCGGGACTGAGGCATTCCTCGCTCCGACCACCCTGGAGGGACTCTCATTGAACCTAACTCTTACCCAAGAAAAAGCAGACGAAATCCTGCAATTTCACCTCACCGCCCGGACTTACTTTATTTCCCTTTGTATCTTCGCCAGCTCCGGCCGTGCCCTCTCCTCTCCCCTCTCCACCCCGGTCCCTCGGACCCAGGCGGGACTTACGTGGTGGCAGACGGGAACGGTCCCTCCGAGGAGTGGTTCATCACCAGCGACTGGAAAAGTGTCAGGCTGAAGACCAGAAGCCAGCCAGCAGCCATCTTCCTGATCGAAGATCGATTCTCCTCTTTCCCGAGTCGGCGTAGACAGCGATAATAATAAATTCAATTACGGTGTGTGCGGTGGTGCGGGGGGGTGGTTGTTTTTTAAAGCCTCCTCCGCTCCCCCTCTCCCGCCCGCCCCCTCGCAGGAGGCGCAGTCCGGGGATGCGTGGAGCAGCGGGAGCGCGGCCGAGGGTGGGAAGGAGGAGGAGAAACGATGGAGATCTGTGGGTGGAGAGGGGGAAGCGGGGAAATAGAGAAGAGACAGAGATACTCCACTCTCTGCTACTCCAGCAGCAGCTCCAGCTTCATGCGATCCGCCGCCATCAGGGCACTTTTGTAACGGATCCTCCGCGGCTGTGTCCTTCCTTGATTTATTCCCCTGATTGCACAGCAGAAGGAGGAGGAGGAGGGAGGAGGCGGGGTGGGGGCTCCTGACGGGAGCTAAGACCAGCAGAGTTGGAGCCGAGCAGAGCGATCTCACTCTTGCCTCCCGTGCTGGCAGCGGGGCCGGGGCCGGG
>VZRI01003246.1:14549-28578 GCA_013397515.1 Upupa epops
CCAGGGCCGCCAAGCTCCTTACAAGGCACAGAGGAACTCCTGGGTCGGGTTGAGCCGGGGCCGCCCCCGGCTGCGTGCGGCACCTCCGGCCGCTATTTTTAAATTCGCTTCGTGCCGCATTTTAATTCCTCCCCCCTTCCTCCTCCTCCCTTTCTCGGCAGCAGCCGCTCAGAGAGGTGCATTCACATAAGCGGCGAATAACGTCGCTCCTCAGCGCGAGAGAGGAGAATGGAGCTACCGTCGACCTCGTGGGATCCCGTCCCCGACGGGTCCCCGNATAATTAATATCGGATTCCTTCGAAAAAGATAAATGCCTCTCCTGTCCTTTATTTTGCCCATGTTCACGTGTACCAGTCTCTGTGGCAACTATCAAATGGATAAAGTAATCCAGGGAAGTATTTCTCAGCTTAATTACAACACGGTTAAAAGTTCAGTGACAATTTTGATTGCCTTTTCAATCTGTGCGTTGTTATTTTGTTTCTTTTCTTTCTTTTTTAAAAATCTGTTGATACAGGGTTTTTTTAAAAAATTATGTATACATAGTAAGTGTATTTATATTTTATATATTTCATTATTACAACAGGTTGCAATGAAAAAGCAGACCCGTATTCACACTGTTTTCTGGTGCTTTGTACTTAAGAGTTACGTAAGTTTGAATGTATACATTTACAACAGTTTCTATAAAACAGTGCTCATATCTATTTTAAAGGTGGCAAAAGGACCAAAGCTGAGATCTACAAATGGAGAGCTGAGTGTTCACATTGCCCAAGCTTCAAGCCAGCATGATATTTCAGTTGCAATCTGTAAAGCACTTTGTTTCTGGATTGGAGCTGGCACTTCGGAGCTAGTGGGAAGAACTCCCAGTTGTCTTCACCTATCCACCTACCTGTAGGTATGTAGGTTTCAAAGTTTGGATACAAGTCCAAAATAGCAATTTCTAAAATGACACTGCAGCCCATAGACTCAGTCTGAAGAGTATCTGTTACACAGCTTTTGTAGGTCTGTGTGGGCTTTACAGTTTTATCATATCAAGTGGCAACTATTCAGATAGTCTCCTATAACTGCACATCTGAGCACCTCCACTTTCTTACAGGGATGTAGAGGAACTGATGGCTTTTGCTACAAATGACTCAGATACCCTGCTTCAAATAAGGAGACAAGTCGTTGGGGAGTGGAGTAAAGATTTGGAGAATACACAGGAAAGATGCTGGACATATGTTGCACAAGGCCACCTCAGATTTAGTTTTTAGAGTGTAAAAGTATTTCCTCACTCTTCAGGCCCCACACTGTTTAAGGATGGCATTAGCCAGTATTGAGAGGGCATCAATTCAGTTACGAACATGAATATTCAAAAAAATAATTTTTTTTCTCCTTGATAGCTTTCTGCTGAGATCCACAAACTAGTTGTTCTTTTGTTAATTGTGTCCCAAAACATCTACAGATTTGCAGTGATGGATTAAGTTCCAGCAACACCCCTTCAGAGCAAAGGATAGGCATGCCCTGTCTGGCTCCTACTCTGCCTGAAGGATCCAGCATTTGCAGTGGGGAAGCACTCATGCTCAATTCTCAGCTGAGCTTCCCCCAGAGGCCCATGTACCGCTCACACACACATGGACAGGGCAAGAGATGCTTCTGCACTGAAGTAGCCATGAGGAAAAGATGCATGTTTGCCAGAGCAAGAGGGAGTGCAAACAATTGTGCAAACCAAGTGGGAAGTTGTTTCAATAGGTGAGAATAAAAGTGAGACCACTCTCCCTCAGATATACTGTTTCAATATAACATACAAGAGACAAAGAAAGATCAAAGAGTGCTACTGAAAGATAATAAACAGAAGAGTAGGGTTATACAGGAATGTTTCTTTCATCACTAGTACAATTAATTGAGAGCCTGCATCTATGGAGCTCCTTAGGTCAGTAATTTTTGCCACTGTTAATTGTAACAATAACACATGAGTAGCAATGAAACCGCACCATGGATATGTGGGTTGGCACCCCACCTAGTACAGTAAGCTCTGGATTGTGGCTGCATCAGCAGTACTACTTCAGAACTAACAGTTCAGGAGCAGACAGGACTGCAGCCTAGTTTTGAGAAAAGATGGACTCAACAATTTTCCTTCAAAATTAAGTGAGGCTTGAAGCTGGGTTTTGAATTTCTGCCTTTCTTTGAATCTGAAACTTAGGAAGCCAATGCCACCCTGAAACATGGGTAAGTATGTACAAGTTACTTCAGTAGTGATATGCTATTTACTAATTACCCTTTTCATCCAACTATTTATGGCTTAAAAATGCAATTATATCCCAGGTATTAAATAAAGATACAGAATGCTTAGAAATGCCCTTATCCTACAAAATTGTAGATATGAGTAATTTGCTCAAATGAGTCCTAGCTAGATTTGACAGCAAAAGTGAGGTTGACTTAAAAAATAATACTAGCAGAATTAAGTTTCTTGGTATTTCTTCATCCTCCCATAATCCAGGAAAAAAACTCACAAATGTAGTTTCATTATGTAATTTTAAAAGTAATTACAATTTCCTAAGTAATCAATTCCTTTTCATTTGATATTGATATTGTTTTGCTATACAGTTGGGAATATTGTTCCAAATAATATTTTAAATACATGGTTTGTATCCTTGTAGGATATTCTGTGGATATTCTTATAATTTATCTGTGTTAATGTTCCTAAAGATCTATTACAGCTGACAGGTGCTCTCTTTAAAGCACTTAAATATAGACTAGAATGACAAATCATGAAAGTAAATCCTTCTTCATTCTTACTTCACCTCATTCTAAATTTATTGCTTGTCATATCTGACCAACACCTTCCTGTGAAGGAGCACAGGAACAACAGGGGTTCATAAAGTGAGAGATCTGACAAAAAGTTCACCTTACATCTACTTTGTTTGGGGTTTATGGTTGCAGCAAAGAATCTTAAATTACTTTTTTAACCTAAATTGTATGATTCTGTTCTATGATCCTACTCAAATTAATCTGAATCTTTCAATTCACTCTGGTGGTACGTACATCAGAAATAAAAATATCTATCACAAAAATAGGAAATATACTTTTTCATCAAAGACCTCAGTTCAGAGTATCAGTAACAAATATTAATTTATGATCAAGCCTTTCTATTTCATTTCAATTTATAGAAATATTTAAGTGTTCATACATTCTTTACACTGCAAAACCAGCATGGGCGACAAAAGGCTGGGCCTTATGTCTTGTAATTATTTTTCTTTTAAAAAAATACCCCAGATATCAAGTTAAAACCAGATTAAAAATTGATTAATATGATTTTATGTTTATATAAACTCATTCTTCAGTAATCAGCTAGTCATGAAATTTTTGCAGAATGGTGATGATTTAATGTGGCCAGTGGATGTAGCACATGTGTGAATAGAGAGCATACAATGACCCAGTGCGTCAAGTGTCTTTTTTTAATTATATTCAGTAAATTGGTAGTGGCTGCTATTCTCACTCTCCCTGATCTGTAGTGTGCTAAGTACACTTCCAGCTCTTGTTGGAGTGACAAGTACTTTGCTGGATGGAACCCCAGTTGTCATTCAGTTCCAACAAAATAAAGGCTTGCTGAAATGCTGTAAAAAGTATGTCAGGGTCTTCATCAATGCCACAGGGATATCAAAACACCATTTTGTTCCTGGCATATAGGATCTTCTGTATGTCTGTGTATTACACAGGCAGAAGGGGGTAATCTTACTGAATAATTCTCATTCTGTTTGCATGTGCAGGACTGACTAGAGAATGAAGGCAGCCTGATCTCAATTTCTAATTTCACAGCAAAAAAACCCACAGGCTCTTATTGAAGTCTGCACCAGATGGAAAGGCAATATCCAGCCTATTGCAAGTGAGCTGAATTGTTTTACATGTATGAATTGCATATAATTTTATATTATAAAGGCTTTGTGAGCTACCTCCAGCAGCAAGGTAGTCAACAATGTTTCATTCTCACTCTTGTTTTTATTCACATTTGAGTAAGTGTGCTGAACCCAGTCACAAAACTTTTCCTATGTGATATAATTAGGTGTTGTGTTTTTTTTCTTGTTATTATCTGATCTGAGGAAAGCATTCATCATAATTCTAGTCATTGAAGCAGAGCTGTATGGATTTTCACAGGGTTTTTTGTGTTCATTTGGGTTTTTTTGACACTGATGTGAAACCAAAAATAATTTAAGAGTAATTTAATATTGAAACTCAGACCATAGCATGGTAAATATACTCTAGTTGAATACCAAAGAAAACTATCTTAAAACAAAGTAGCAAGCTTCTAAAAAATAATTTAAGGAAGAAGCATAATGCAAAGTTTATTACTGATCCCGATACATCTACACATGACACTGTAGCACTGTGAGGAGATAGTCATTTGGTTCTGTAGGTTTCTGTTATTCATTCTAGGATTATTATTTATGCTTCTGAGTGTGTAAGGAAAATGATTCCTTTTGGTACAAAAATCACTGTATCGTATTCCATAGTGTAATATGGAAGTTCTTATAAATCTCATATTGATGTTGTGACACTATTCACAGAAAACCATAAATGTCAGTAACACTGCTAAAGGAAGCCCTCAATTATAAATGTTAAACTGTGGTATGTTTTGAGCTTGTAAAGAAATATAACTTCTAAAAACAGTCCCGTACAAATAAATATAAAATTTATATAATGATTAAATGACACAATATTTTTATGTAACCTTGCCTATCTTCCATCCAGCCTCTAATCTGTTTTTACTCAGTTTATTTCATCTCTTCCATTAACTTCAAGCAGATATAATTCTTTCTTGAATCAAAAATACATATCTGTTTTTTATCTCCTAAATATGTTTTACCCAAATTTTCAATCTGTGAGAGTAATCCTCACCCTAAAAGAAGCTTTTCTAAGTGCAAGGATGCTACTCTACTGACATCTTGCAACTTTATAGGACTAAAAAAGGTACATTGGCCCACTGGAAGGAGAGGACAGCTCTCTCTGAGGTGCCAGTCAGCACCATCATGGTAAATCACTGACAGCCAAATGGAGTGAAGCCAACTCAGTTTCTCATACCTGTTTAACATGTTTGACCTAATTAATCAATTTATTATGCAAGCTTCATTCAGAAGTTATTGCTGAAATTTTATCTATCATTATTGCTACAAAAGAATGAGTGCTGTCATGCCATCCAGCCATCAGACAGTGCTGCTTTGAAGGTTAGCAGGGTGGACAAAAGCTTAGTAGGAAATTTGTACCTGACTCCCTTCTTTAGCGAGCATAGTTATTACTGTGTTCATTCTGCACTTGGAGAGATACACGTGGACTACCTACAAGGAAAAAAATATTTCTCTTGTTTTATCCAATACATAACAAGTGCTGTGCTTTTCATGGAATGACTGTTTTTTCAGTGACTAGTACTCTCATCTAAGAATGACACCCTGAGAGCACAGGGGTGTTGGTATCTTTGGATGAGTAATTATGCTTGAACAAGATACGGTATTTCAGTGAATTGCCTCCAAAAACCTTTTAGAGTGGCAGTTGCATTCGGTGTTGGTTCATGAACTTTCTGATGTTTTTGTGTTTAACATGTTCCTGTGTTATCTACACTAAGCGATCCTGCTTTAGCAAGGGAGTTAGACTAGATGGTCTGCATAGCTTTCATCCAACCCCTACTGTTCTGTGATTCTGCAACATCTGGGAAAACCTAGTGACGACAACTTTACTTGTAGTCCACGGACATAGATCAGCACCTCCACAAAATGATGCACCCCATCCTAAAATAGTTGGTTGAGATGATACCAGTCTCCTATTTCATCTGCCTTACAAACTATTAGTCAATACAAAAATAACTTAGAAGGAATATAGAGAAGGATGACAGGAACGTAAAAGTAGGAGTGAAATATAACAGAGGAAAAGTAAGTATTGAGAAGAGAAGAGTACAGATTCAGAAGGAAGGGCATGCATGTGGAAATGAAGACAAAGTAGTAAATTTATATAAAAAGAAGATGAAATTTTAAAAAGATATGGAAAATCGATATGGGGGAAAGTAAAGTGAAGAAAAAACCTAAATAAAACAGGAAAATGAGAAGAAATAAAATTATTATGAAGATGAAGATTTAGGGAAAGGAAAACAGTGCTGAAAAGTAAGAGATGCAGGTAAGTGGGAAGGGTAGCAAAGATGAAAAAGAGGAAGAATGCTGACAGAGGTTTGGTGTGTACATACTGCTGAGCACATGGCCACTTATTTTTCTTTTAAAAGATGGCAAATTAGGAGTCCTGATGATAAAAAATGTACATATTCAGCAAGTCTGTGTGCATCAGGAAAGCACAGTGTATAGTGGACTTTGTTTTTCTCATGTTGTGCTGGATCAGAATGGCCCGATCTAATACGCTTTGCCCCTAAGCAGAGATTATTAGTTCAGAGAACAGAGGCCACATAGCTTCTGGTTGAGGAGTGCAAGACTCAGTAATTGCGCTCAGGGTGAGGACAGACTTGCCCCTGTGTACTGCAATATACCTCAGTAAGATCATACTGTATCTACTACATATTTTACACCAACTGCTAGAATGATTTAAACTAAATTTGTTTTTTCTCTGTGCACAGAGATTCAAATGAGAGAAGCTGGTGGGGTGAATGGTAAATTTTATACCAAGTAGTCTTAAGAAATAATAAAATAATAAATAAATATTTATAATATTCCTTCTCTGATAGAGCCTAAGAGCAGATAGATTCTCTCATCTCTTTCATGATTCATTAAAAATCTTTAATTGGCAGTTCTTAAAGAATTTCAATTCACCTTTAAAAGTAAAAAGATAAAAGCAGCTCTAGGTAAACTTGCACATCTGATCACCATCTCTAATTAGAATGAAGGAATGGTTTTAAAAGTGAGATTTCAAGGCTCTGCTATCATTTTAGCAGCGAGTAATTTTATGTTGTCTGACAGTGTCAAGTACAATTTTTGCATTCGCCCATAATATCTACATGGTTCTAATTCTTTCCAATGTCATGCTCCATTAAACTATGTAGTAATTATGTAATTTATTTCTAATGGGCTAATGCCCCCTCAATTGTCCAGACTATTTCACAGGCCAGAATATATCAGTATGGTAATGTTAAGCCCCCTTGCTATAATCAGCACTGCACAGTCTGCAGTTCTATGTAAAGGAAAAGGGCCAGCTCTGTTCAATGCACTCCAAGTGCTGGGATTAATTATGTTGTATACTTCATATAGCACTTGCAGATGTTATTAATTACTGCCACTCCCAGTTTAATAGCTGTTTCCATAGTAACTATGGTAATTTAGAGAAGGTGTGAAGGGAAGTTGTGCGTTTTGGTTTACGTCGGTAATTTTTTTTTAAAAGGAGAACAAAGGCAATATGAGAAATATATGTATATATATAAATAAAAATCCAAAGTCCTTAGTAGTGCAAGATAAACAAAAAGGAATGACACAGAGGAACACAGATGTTTTCAGAAGACACCAAGCTACATAAATAATCAATTACTTAACAATCTGCTCTCACTTCATCTTTTTCAGTTGAATACTGCAGTGCAACAGACAAAATAGGGTTATTGAAAAAATCCGTATTTTCTTAAAAATAGAAACATTTTTTTACTTTGGGAAACTACTAGCACTATGGAAATCCTATGGAAATTATAACAAACTTAGCTGTATTTCCATCAATAATTCTGATAGAAAATGTGTATGTAATGTCCAGTTCTCTGTCCCTTAAGTACAGAAGGCCTTTCCCCAACTTTGAATTGCAGATCACTGACTCCAGGAATACCCCAAGAATTATCCCCTTTATTACCAAGGGAAGCCTCTTGTCAAGTCCCACATGTGTCCATCTTTGCTTTGGGAGTATTTAAGCATTTGCCCTATGTACTGCTGAAATCCTGGCTTTAGAGTTTAAGTAACTGGTGCCCAGTTAGTGACTTACCTTCTTCAGAAAGGTGCACAGCCAGTATGTATCTGATAGTGTCATTAATGCACCTCTCTAAAGCATACAGTAAGTAAAAATAATCTAGAATACAATTAAAAAGTAAACATATGAAAATAGAATCTATAAAAAATAAAAAGACCTCTTGATGTTTAAGAGGATAAATCTGGACTGAGAGTTTTCCTTTTATAACACAGTTCAACATTTTCTCAGTGAGCTGGGAAATTCCTGCAGGACCTAAGCACGTTTTGCCTCCCACGCAACACTTTCCATTTGAAATCCTCTTTGAGGAAAGAAAATTCCTCTCCACATAAGGCTACTGCTATTTTTTCATCTGCCACCTTGGACTGGATGTCCATGCACAGTACCCCTGAAGCCATTTGGATCACATCTTTGTGGTGGGTTGGCACATGCTGCAGTCCAGGTGCCCATCGAAGCTACTCTATGACATTCTTCCTCAGCAGGACAGAGGAGAGAAGATATAACAAAGGTATCATGGGTTGAGATAAAGAGAGGGGAAACACTCAGCAACTGTTATAACTATTACAATCACTCCTTATGATTGTGACAATTATTACAGGCTTCAGTTCTTCACAAACTATGCCAGCATAGGTCTCTTCTACAGGGTGCAGTCCTTCAGGAATGGACTGCTCCAGTGTGAGTCTCTTATGTGATCACAAATCCTGTCAGCAAACCTGCTCCAGCATGGGCTTTTCTCTTTCCAAGTGTCTGCAGGTACTGCCAGGAACCTTCTCAGGTGCATTCTACCCATGGGGTCACAGACTCCTTTGGGTAGATCAGCTGGTCCAGTGTGGCATCCTCCATGGGCTGCCAGTAGATGTTAACCACTGTTAACCTCCATGGGCTGCAGGGGCACAGCCTAACTCACATGGCCTTCACCACTAGGGAAGTCTCTGTTCATGTGCCTGGATCACCTCCTTCCCATCCTTCTTCATGACCTTGATGTCTGCGGAGTTGTTTTGCTCACATGTTTTCACTCCTTTCTCTGGCTGAAGTTGCTATTGCACAGACTGTTTTATCTCTTCTTCAACATGTTATCCCAGAGTTACTACTGCTATCACTAATGGGCTCAGCCTTGGCCCCCGGTGGGTCTGTCTCGGAGATGGTTGTCTGTCTGGTCTATCTGGGATATTGGAAACTTCTAGCAGTTTCTCACAGAAGCCACTCCCATAGTGCCTCCACTATCAAAACTTACCATGCAATCCTAATACAATCTTGCTTGATGTTCTACAGAGAAGTCACCATTCCACCTCCACAGAGATTGCCTGTGATTGCACTGAGGTTCCTGATAAGAAAAAGCAGCAGCAGTGGCAGATGGGGACCACTGTTCATTATCCCCTGAAAGCAGAGTTCATTTGTTTCTTTTTGACCTTGGAAACATCTTCTGCTCTTGTCTACTCTTTTCTTCTGGCCAGTCTTCTAGATCTACTTTCTAGGTATAAAAAGCTGTGTGAGAGAGATTATTTCTGAAAACATTAAAAGTTTCAGGAGTACATTGAGCAGAGGACATAACCTTGAGAGTACATGGGTAAAGAAGGCAGAAAAACCTAATGCAGGGTCAGAAAATCGAAAGGGAAAGGATTAATTGAAATGCACTAAAAGAGTTTTGAAGATGAAAAGGAATATAAGTGCTAAATATTTTTCTTTGTAACAGAAGCTCTGCTGAAAATCAATGGGGAAAGCATGGCTTTTATTTGAGTGGCAATTTGCATATTAATATTGTGATTGCATTATGCAATAGTATATAAGACAGATTGGGTAAATAGAGGCTGTGACCAAACATTTCAGCTTTTCCCCCACATCTATTCAAAATAAAACTGGCAGAATGTCACACTGTAGGCTTGTCCTTGATTTTTTTCCAGTAGAACATTAATTGATGTGTTCCCATGTTTTGATATGTGATTTACAAACTCTATAACTCAAAGGGTGATTACAGCCAGTCTAGCAATCTGGATGCCAAGCCTCATTTCCATGAACTGTCCTGGATATTTCACTCTAGAAATCATGGCTTTCGAAATGTGTGGGAGACAATATGAAGCAGTGGCAATCAACAGTATGGGTTTCTGTTGGTGTAACAGGAGGGAGTATTTTGGAATAGTTAGTGCCTGTGCTTGGTAGTTATCTCAAACTTGAAAAATCTCTAATGTTTCAAAGTTTTTACAAAATACCCAGAAATGTAGATGTCTTCACAAAGAATATTCTGTACTTTTAAAAATCTGTTGTTGCAGTTTTAAAATTATCAAATTCTGATCATTTTAACAAAGTTGCTTCGTTGCCTGTTGAGTTCTTGGCAAGAGCTGCTTGCTGTGTTTGAATTGCAGGCACCAACCCAAAAAAATTTAGACCCTTGCTCATTACATAATTTTTTTTTTCAAAGCAACCAAAAGGGATGGAAGAAGAGTATGTACAATGAGTTAAAAAAATTAACAATTTTCTTCGCTTAGTCCTTCAAAACTAGCTTTGCAAAACTCTTGGCAAACAAGAAATTTTTAAATTATAGTTTCATTCCAATACAATCCACTGTGGCTCAACTGTGACCCCTTAATACCAAGGCTATAATGGGAACAGTGAAAAATTCAAGCCCACTGTTGTAATACCCTGTGTTACTATAATACCATGTATCCATTTCATATTTCATCTAGTTTTCTAATATTATTTCATTTAGTGAAAAAAAAAATTGAAAGCACTTTCTTAGTAACTATTATTAAAGGAGTTATGGGGAGTTTGTGTGTCGAAGAAGAACTACTGTGATTGTAAGCTTATTCATCTGAAGGCTGCTTCCAGTACCGCACCATTGTAGGTTAATATCCTGTTTTTATAGTTCATTTCAACTCACACAGCAAAGTCTGCTACAACATGGTATTAATAATAAGGAGCAAAGTACTAGGAGATGGCTCACACACTGTTACTATAATTTTGAGGAGTTAAAACTGGCACATGATCACAAAAAATGCAGAGGCAACCAGAGGTAGTAAATTGTTATAGTGAAATATTTAATATATTTAAAACATAGAAGCTAGTTCATTATTTCACACATTAAACATTCCATTTGAAAACTATAAGTATAAAGACTTTGCTTTATTCAACTTTCAGGGGAGCACTATTTTTACCTATAGGATATGTTGCAATTTCTGTTCTGTAATCACTGTATATTGTAATCATAGAATCATTAGGGATCAGAAAGGACCTTGAAAGATGATCTAGTCCAATCCCCCTGCCACAGCAGGATCACTGTAATACTCTGTTCAGCACCACCTCATGATTTCTTGTGGGGTTCTTGTGAACAGGGACACTGCTTTACTTTTACTGAAATTTACTGCAACTTCCTGTGTGCAGGAGACAGGTCAAGTCTATTGCTTTTTAAATGAACTCATATACTTTGTTATCATCATAGTACTTGACTTTTATTCAGAGGAGTATTTAATGATGTAAAGAATACTTGTTTTTGTTGTATGTACTTCTTTTCTTTTTCATTTTATTTTTTTTGTGGAAAGAGTGGCCTAGCCTCAAATGTTTAAGTCCTACAGGAAACATGAAATCATGATGTGGAAGCAAAGTAGCTTCTTAGCAGATGAAGAAGCTTAAGAGAGTAATGATGCTAAGTAAATGGAAAGTAGCAGTATACTTTTGATATGACAAAAGTAGAATCACTCAAGATGGGTCAAGTTGGGGAGACAAGGCTAATGGGATGGAAGTAGAATTTGAAGAACTTTGGGGAGGAGAAATGAGCCTTGTGAGAGGAGAGAGGAAGGTGTGTCATTTCCAATATTTCTACAAAGTATATTGCTAAGTCTAAGAAAGTATGTTGCTGCCCTTGGCCTTTATTGCAGATAATTAACTGGTCTTTAGGTACATTTGAATGACACTCTGCATGGAATGTCCCAGATATTGTGAATGAAGCCATTACATTTACTAAAAATTCTGTGGAAATTACAATGTAAATTTCAGAACAAATCAAGAAATGTGTTTGTAACGTTATGTACATTACCTGTCCAATGGCATCCTTCCAACAGGTGATAGTGGAAGTGAAATAATTTCTTGCTGAGCCTGCTGTATGAAATTAGGATGCTGGGAATTAGAAAAATATGCTCACAAAATGCTGTGGTCCTGAGGTCAAAAAGTTGTAGAATAAAATAAAAATTTCCAAAAAACAATCTGAAATTAAAAAAAAAATACCAGAAAGCATTATACAATGAGGCTAAGGAAAAAGATAGCCATAGCTATCTTTTAGCCTTCAAGAAAACAAAAAAAAAAAAAGAAAACCCAACATAAAACCTTTCTTTCATGTTTCTGACCTCGGTTTTATAAAATGCTTCAGTAGACATTTTGAAGATAATTAAAGGCAGGGAAAAATGTGATAAAATACAAAATGGGTTTACCAAAGACGTACTTGATCATCCTGGATTAAGCTGATATTTTCCTTTGATTTTCTGGACAAGGGAAATGAAATGCATCTAATCTACTTCTACTTTTACAAAGCATCTGATACAATTCCACAAGGAACATTATTAGCTAACTAGAGAAGTCTGCGGTTAGCACAGAAGTTTTAAAATAGGTGAAGAATAGTCTTAAAGGAGAAAAAGTGGAACATTGAGGTAAAATGTTGGTTAGACGATTATATTAAATATTACAGACTTTTTCCATATAATTTTTTCATTAGTTATCTTGGCTCATGATGCACAAATGTTCTGTTAAAATGTAATGATGACACAAAGGAATTACCAATATGAGAGAAGGTCAAACATTATAGAGGATGAAAAAGATGACTGATGATGGCAGAGTAAGAAGACAATAATTGCTTTACACACTAATATGACAAATGTATTATCTCAACATCTTAGCTGATTACAGGATGACTGTGATCCATTAATGTCATGTAGATGCTAAATAACCAAATATAACTTGGTAATCTTGTTATCGTTTTCTGTATTGTTTATACGAAGCACTTGAATTTAGGCTGAGTGTGAAAAGCTGGGTGTTTGAACCCTGTTATTTACATTCCCATGCACACATATTCCAGCCTTACTGCAGAATATATGTGGAATATATTTTTGGCCAATCATGTTAAGCAAATAAATTCAAACAGGAGCAAGGGCTAAGAAAGGTTCCTCAAAACCTTCCTGGACACATTCCTATGCAACCTGATCTAGGTGAAACTTTTCTGGCAGGATTTGGGCTAGGTGAACTCTAAAGTCCCTTCGAACCCAAACCATTTTGTGGTTTTGTGATTCATTGAATTGTGTACTTTGATTTTACAAACTGCGCTTAAGGAATATGATTACTGTCTGAAAGTGTAAGAGCAGAGAGAAAAAAGTTGTACTTTAGGTAATGAATGATGCTGGTACAAGGATAAATGGGTACAAATTAGTTATGGACATGTATGAAGAGGAAAACCAAGACCATCAGAGCAGTGAGTCTATGTGGGCAAAAGTCTTAGTGTTTCCCCCTTATGAAACAGAAACAGCAGAAACACTGACCCTTTACCTAGACAAGTTTATTATTTAATTTTTCTTCACACAAAGAGTATGTATTTCCCTTAACATCAGTAATATAAGTTTTTACTAATAGACTCCTTTTCCAAGTCTCTCTAGGTGGTAGAAATTAAAGATTATTTGTCTACCAGTGCAGAGTTCACTTTTTCTGTTCCCTGCCTACCCTCCAGTTTTTGTGCTTATGTTCTTTTTCTATGTCCTGATTCACCCTCTTAATGTTTTCCTCTGCTCCCTCATGTATCTTTCTATTTTTTTCTTGATCCTATTCATTTTATTTTTTTCCCTTTTATTTTTTTTTGGCTTTTTTTTCTGTTTGTTTTTTTTTTAACCACAACTTTGCACCAAAGCTGATGAAATGTCCTTTCTTGTGCAAAGCTGTGGAAAGCAACTCTGTTGCAGGATTCTTTGCTCTCCTCATATAAGAGCCTTAAAATTTACAAATATGAGACTGGAACAGGCAGGCAGAATGAGTATTGCTTCTTAGACTGATAGAAATGTAAATTGTTTTGATTTCCTTTTCTCTGTCATTCTTATTATCTAATTATATCAGTGATTGACCATTTCAATTTAATTGCTCACCAAAAATGCTTTGA
>VZRI01003249.1:1440-20712 GCA_013397515.1 Upupa epops
TGGAGCGTGTGCAGAGGAGGGCCGTGAGGATGATTAGAGGGCTGGAGCACCTCTCCTATGAAGCCAGACTGAGAGAGTTGGGGCTGTTCAGTCTGGAGATGAGGAGGCTCTGAGGTGACCTTATTGTGGCCTTTCAGTATCTGAAGCAGGCTACAAAAAAGCTGGGGAGGGGCTTTTTAGGATCTCAGGTAGCAACAGGACTAGGGGGAATGGATCAAAGCTGGAGATGGGTAGATTTAGACTTGATGTGAGGAGGAAATTCTTCACCATGAGAGTGGTGAGAGCCTGGAATGGGTTGCCTGGGGAGGTGGTTGGGGTCCCATCCTTGGAGGTGTTTAAGGCTAGGCTGGATGAGGCTCTGGCCAACCTGATCTAGGATGGAGTGTCTAGGGGGTCTGGAACTGGATTATCCTGTGGTCCCTTCCAACCTGACCGATTCTATAACTTCCCAGGGAGGGTGATGGGGCGCTGGAGGGGGCTGTCTGGTGGGTTTGTGGAGTCTCCTTTTCTGGAGACGTTTTAAACCCGCCTGGACCTGGCAAGAGGATTGGGCTGGATAATCCTTCCAGGTCGCTTCCAATTCATAATGTTCTGTTCTGTGAACTTGGTCTGGGCGTCCTGCTGTGGCAGGGGGATTGCACTAGATGATCTTTCAAGGTCCTTTCTGATCCCTTATGATTCTATGATTCTAGGATGGCTGCTCAGCAAATGAATTTGTGGCTGCCCACATCACAGGAGCCACTATCATAATTAGCTCTCTCACTGGGTGTCTCAATGACAATTAATGGTCATGGTGTGGTGAAATCCTGATCCCTCTGAAGGCAACAGCTGAATTCTCTCTGACTTCAAAAAGGCCAAGGTTTCATATACTCAAGTCCTGTCTTGCCCTTAGCAGGAGAGTCTGCAGCAGTCTTGGGATATAGGACTTGTAGTGATGACCTCACCAACAATGCTTGTTGCAACCATTTTGCAGATAAAAACGGGCACCCAGACTTGTGGCTGCATCACTTTGCCTGGGGAAAAACCCTTGACCCAACTTTTTCCCAAAATGTGGTCAGCTCTCATAAATGTGAGAAATATGCCTGATGAGGTTTATCTGTTCCAAGAGTGTTTCTTCTTCAATTAATAGCATACCAGATCACCTTTTCCTTCCTGAAGTATGATAACAAGCAGATATGCTTTTTTCCCTTGGTTTTACTCCCAATACCATATGAACTACACCTTCTCACCAGGACACCGACAGCTCAGAAGCAGATTTACTTGGAACTGATCGTCATATCTCTAGTCCAGAAATCTCCTCTAGGCCATGAGGCTTTGCTTGTTTTTGCAGTTACTGTCATCAGGGTTCCCCATGATTAGTCCAAACACAGCAAAAACTGTTACTGTTGCTACTTCTGTGGTGATATTCCCATCGAAGAGCTAATCAAGTCCTTTTTATTGTAATCCCATATAGAATTGTTTCTTCTCATTGCTTTTCAGTCTTAACTTAATGCCCAATCCCCTCACCTAACACACACACAGACACACACACACACACACTGACACCCCTCCACCCCTGGAAAATAACCATTTTTTCTTCCCCTTTTTGTCTACCAGAAAATATTGCCTGGTGCCTGGGATGAGAACTGCATTTCTTGTGGCTAAAAAAAAATCCTTACAACAAAAAGGTCACAGAGTGTGCATTCAGCAGCCCGTACAGGCAAGTTAGTCCAACAGGAATCCAGCAACATCTCCAAGATAATATAGGAAATAAGATAACCTGAAAGGCTTGGACATTTTCTTTATGCCTTTGGAGGAGCATTTGGGCTCCTATGGATGGTGCACCCGAGATCAGGCTGTTTACCTACTGTTTCTTTTCTCCTCTTCCATCACCCAGGGAGTTGCAAACATTGCTGCCTGAGGATATGCTTCTTCAGCAGTCATATTTTTACTGTGAACCATGCAGGATTTTAATTTGTCACTGCCCACCAGACTGCAAGGCCTATGATTATTTTGTCATGACTATGTTTCAAAGCCAAATTATAAAGGTCATTTTAGAAAGTTACAGTCCTAATATTGGTAGAACACATGGATCCTGGGGCATTACAGTGAAAATACCCTTTTTAAAAGAGATCATATTTCAGATTAATGGACACCAAAACACTGTTTTGGTTTAGTTTGCTCAGTTTTTCAAATCCAATCAGCATCTGGGCTCTGTTACCCATAACATGTGTGTGTCTTTTAAGCAACAACAGTTTAAGAATATTTCCTTTTCAGCTATCTTTCACAATGTTCACTATTTTGCAATATGCATCCATAATGTTTAGAAATTCTGCCGTGCACTGCAGCCTTTGAAGTTTAAAAAGGAGTTGCTGGTAAAGCATTGTGTATTTGACTCATGCTCCTTTAGTCACAGAGATTAATGACTACAATTTATGCCTATGGTCAAGAAAGGTAAGGTGCTTTGTAACAACAATTAGCAATCTTTCGTACAACAACTTTCAGTCTTTATGTGATGGATGCCATGTGTTGCACTATCTGTGCATGGGGAAGGGGCCTTTTTGCAGCTCAAAGTGGGCTGAAGTGCTATATCCCTGAGAGTGCAGTTTACGGCAACCAAAAAGGCTTATTGCTCTCCAGTTCAAATGCCAGAAGATTGGTCTTTCTATTTAGTCTTTTGTTTTCCTATTTATATCCATGCTTGTATCTTATTTATACCTGTACTTTGTATTTGCATTATTTGTATTCGTGGACAAATTAATCTGCAATTCAGCCAAGGCACCAAGCACCTCAGCAATATGCCTATGAATCATCAACCTCCATAGCTCTTCAGGCTAAACACTTCAGCGCTCTCAGTCTTTCTTCACAGGCTCTCTGATCATTTTCATGAAACTCTTCTGGACCCATTAGAACTGGTCCATGTCTGCCTTGTGTTGAGGATCCCAGAGCTGGTCACAGTAGTCCAGGTGGGGTCTCACCAGAGTATACAAGAGCAGCAGGATCATCTCCCTCAACCATGATTCTTTTGATGCAGCCCAGGATGCAGTTGGCTTTGTAGGCAGAAAGCACGTATTGCTGTCACATATCTATCTCATATCTCTTTGTCTACCTGTATTCTCAAATCTTTCTCTGCAAAATATTTGGGACTCATGCATATGAAGTAGCTGGAATGCTTGATATGGCTCATTGGGACAACGGACAACATGTGTGTTTTCTTAGATACTGTTCTTTATTTCAATAGATCGAGGAAAAATGTCTTCATGAGCAAAAATCCAACAATTTTAGCTTGGAAAAAAGGAGACTGATGGGTGACCTCATTGAAGTTTACAAATAGGGCAATGGGTGTCAGTTGGAACATAGGAGGTTCCACATAAATATGAGAATAAACTTCTCCATGGTGAGGGTGACAGAGAACTGGAAGGGGCTGCCCGGTGAGGTTGTGGAGTCTCCTTGTCTGGAGAAGTTTCAAACATATCTAGACATGTTCCTGTGACTTGATCTATGTAATCCTGCTGTGGCAGTGGGATTGGACTGGATGATCTTTCAAGGTCTCCTCCAATCCCAAACACTCTGTTAGCCTGTGATTCTGTGTAATACTATGCAGATCTCAGTACCTGGCGTATGGATCACATGGTAATTATTTTGCTACATTGGTGCCATTTCAAAATAAATTTTAGAATGTGAAAACTCAATATTATAATAATATCCAAATTGTTAAATTTTAGGTCAAAGACCAGATGATAAATACTCAAAGTCTTTCCTGGTGAGACCTATCTTGTTTTACTGGGTTCGTGATGATACCTGCAACCTAGGTGAAAGCTAAAGTAGAGGATTCATCAGGATCAGTTACAGATTTATAACCTTTACTCCAAACCCAAGATTCTTCTTCTGAATTGACTTTTAAAGCCTCTTTTTCTTCTGCAGGTACAGCTGAAATATAGGTGCCAGCTGGCAGCAGAATAGGTACAAGAATCTGTGTGTTACCTGTCATCTGATGCACAATAAACTGCTATTGTGCAAGCTGCCCTGTCTCCCCAGCCTAATTCCATTTGGATTGCTGCCTGATATAACCTTCTTCTCTATTCTGAATTCTTGGTGTCTTACAAAGTCGGGAGATGCTCTAGACATGAGGAGTTAAACTGCAGTGTAATTGGATGCATTCCTATGTGACCTGTCCTATGTTCTATGGTACTGCTCAAGTAAGGGGGTTACACTCAACATCTGGAGGTCCCTTCCAACCCTTAATGACCTGTGTATTGGTGTCTATGTTTGTTCATGGCACGTACACACTTTATTGCTTGCTCTTTTTCTATTGCTGGTGTATGCAGACCGAGTTCCTGAGAATCACTTTCATTTTCAAAGGATGGATAGCCATGGGAGATATCTGCTGTTGCCAGTGATACCCATTTTTGATGACTGCAAAAACAGCATGGCACTTGAACTACCCTTACATTTGCCTTTGAGATGGAGACTCCAGCATACTTCTGGGAAAGCTTACACTCAGTCTGTTAGATGTAGCAGGTGGATAGACTTCAGCATTCAGACCTGTAACTTTTCAAACTCAGAGAAGGGCAACAAGGCTGGTGAGAGGCCCTATGATGAGCAGCTGAGGAAAATGGGATTATTTAGTCTAGAGAAGAAGAGGCTGAGAGGACACCTTAGTGCTCTCGACAACTACCTAAAAGGAGGTTGTAGTGAGACTGATGCTGGTCTCTTATCTCAAATTACTAATGATAGGCCGAGAGAAAATGGCCTTAAGTTGCATTGGGGATGTTTAGATTGGATCTTAGGAAGAACTTCTTCCCTGAGACAGTGGTTGGGCACTCCAATGCGCTGCCCAGGGAGGTGGTGGAGTCCTCACCCCTTGAGGTGTTTAAAAAGCGAGTAGGTAGAGCACTTGAGGCTATGGTCTAGGGACTGGGGAGATTTTGGGATGAGGGCTGGACTTGGTGATCCTGGAGGTCTTTTCCAGCCATGAACAATCTATGATTCTATAAGCAAAACTACACTTCTATCCTGAACTGTTCAGACCAGTAGTCTTAGGTGTAGACCAGGTGTGAAGTAACTCATCCCTGTCTGTAGTTTGGGACTCAGGAACTGTGTTTCACTGCTGGGAGCTGAGCTATAGTATATTTCTGTGAATCCTGAATCTGTACCAAGGGTTTAGCTGAAACCCTTGGAAGGTTCAAACTAATTGGCATTGCTTGATGCTGTGACCTGAGAAAGATATTCCACCATGCGCCTCCAATTATTTTGAAGGTAGTGGATCCCTGGAACTGGCTGCCTAGAGAGGTGATGGAGGCCCCACCCCTGGACACATTCAAGGTCAAGCTGGATGGAGCCTTGAGAAATCTGGTCTAGATAGAAACATCCCTACTTGTTGCAGGGGGTTGAACTAGATGACCTTTGGAGGTCTCTTTCAACCCAGTACACTCTGTGATTCAGCTTCTTATTTTCTGCCCTGAAATTAAACCAGGACAACGTTGCCACAGTTTAATAATCAGAAGCAGCTGGAAAAATGGTCTTCATGCTCCTTCAGAAATTTTACTTCTGGGCTGAGATCTTTGTCATCCTATAAGGCAATTGTTTTGGAAAGTTATTAGCTATTAAGTGGGATGACTTGACATACAGCCATAAATTACATGCTGGAGGACCTCCCGCTGATATCAATGGGACTTGCATGCACAAAGAGCAGAACTTCTCATGGCCACTGAAGCAAAAGGATCGTCTCATTCCTCAGTTACTTGTACTTGGAAACTAACAAAACAGCAGGCAAACCTGTAGAACTGTGGCACAGGGAGGGTTCTTCCAGCATATTCCCAGGACAATGTTTGAACTTGGTGCAAATTGTCAGTGTTGGTGTTGTTGAGAAGAGTTGTAAAAGTCATGGTGTCAAAGTCTAAGCACCACTGATCACATCCTTCTTTCACAGAATCACATAATGTTAAGGATTGGAAGAGACCTTGAAAGATTATCCAGTCCAATCCGCTTGCCACAGCAGGATCACCTAGACCAAGTCACACAGGGGGATTAGACTAGATGGTCCCTTCCAATCCCTAGTGATTCTATGATTCTGTGATTCTATGATTCTATGTCCAGGTTGGTTTTAAATGTCTCCAGAGAAGGAGACCGCACAATCTCCCTGGGCAGCCCCTTCCAGTGCTCTGTCACCCTCACCAGGAGGAATTTTATTCTCATATTTATGTGGAACTCCTATGTTCCAGATGACAATCATTGCCCTTTGTCCTATCACTGGATGCCACTGAGGAGAGTCTGGTTCCTTCCTCCTGACACCCACCCTTTCCATATTTGTAAACATTAATGAGGTCACCCTTCAGTCTCCTTTTTTCCAAGCTCAAGAGACCCAGCTGCCTCAGCCTTTCCTCATCAGGGAAATGCTCCACTCCCTTTTATGATCTTTGTCATTCTGCGCTGGACTCTGTCAAGCAGTTCTGTGTCTTTCTGGAACTGAGGGGCCCAGCACTGGACACAATATTCCAGATGTGGTTTCACCGAGCAGAGTAGAGTGGAAGGAGGACCTCTCTTGATTCTTTCAGTGTAAGTGGGGCACGGAAAGAACCTGGTTCTGCTCTTTGCCGCTTCTCTGATGTGGCAGGTACCAAAGCATGGTAGAAGTACTTACACTTTTTATAGCCATCCTTACAATTTTAAAGACTTGTGGTCCTTGGAGTGACTGCTTAGATAAATAAATACTCCAAAGCATGCCTATAGTTTTACCAGGCATGGTAAAACTACAACATCTTGAAATTGCACTGAATGTAACAGATTGTTTAATTCCTTTGAGGAAAACCAGAATGCATACATTGTATGATGACTGTGTCTGGGTGTTGTCAGTATGATGGAGTATTTTTCAATTTTCTATTAAAAACAAAGCAAACCCAAAATAAAAGTGATCAGAACACCTTGCACATTATCTGTGTAAACTCTTTTCCCACTTAAGAAAATGACATTCTGTAAATCGAAAGGAGAGGAATAATAGAAGTTAATGCCCAAAACTCTGGACATGTTTTTTTCATGAAGTGAGACAACATCCAGGAAACCAAGATCCACTGTAGTTGTACTGAGACTTACAAACACATTTAATTATTGTTTATAGTACTCACCAAACATAAAGAGGACAGACAGCAGCAGTGTCATGGTTTGCATGGAGACTGTAAGATGAAGAGTATAGGCTTTTTGAGGATGAAGAAAACTTTTCAATATATCCCCATCCTTCAAGGGAACTGCATGTGAAGAGGCTGGTAAAGCATCTGGGAATAGCACGTGCACTCCTCAAAGTACATTGAAGGCTTTTAAACAGTGAGGGGATACAGCCATCCCATAACTACCAACGAACATAGGGGTCATGAAGTATATTACCCAGATGAGAGAATGAGAACTGCATAGGAAGGAGACAGCAATGTAGGCCTGTTTCAGGAAAGGGACAGAACATGAAGTACAGATCCTCAATATGAAGTGATACTGGGTGGACACTGGTGACTGCAATAATCACACTTGAAACCCCATGTTTGTATCAGCATGGAGTGTGAGATAGTGAAACAAAGCCATTACGTAATGGTGTCATCAGGTTAAAATCAGATAAGATGGGTCTGTAGAAGGAAGGAAAATAAGGTTCAGTTTTGAAACTGCCGTCTCATTTTGGGGGATTCTAATTGGTTTTGTTGGTTGACTTGAAAGAATTCTTAGTATAAGCTTTTCTTGCTCTTACAGGAATTACAATACACTGAAGTACTGTTTGAAGCACGTGTGCTATACTGAGTTAGCAGCTCTTCCACTAGGGACCGTGTACTCTTCTCATCCATCTCAAATACATCTCTGTTCATTTCTTTATGATTTCTTGCACTGCTTATAAAATTCGGGCTATTTGCCTTACTGCACAACACCACAAAGCAGTTCAGTACATGATACACCTTATGTTTGTTCAACACCATAAAGCAAGCAGCTACAGCATTTGCTACATTCTCCTGGTGATTAATCAGCTTTTGGCCTTGAGCCAAAACATAGATTCATAGAATCAATAGGGATCGGAATGGACCAGTCCAATCCCCCTGCCACAGCAGGATCGCCTAGACCAAGTTGCATGGGAACACATGCAGGCAGGTCTTGGACATCTCCAGAGAAGGAGACTCCACACCCCCCCTGGGCAGCCTCTTCCAACACTCTGTTGCCCTCACTGGGAAGAAGTTTCTTCTTATATTTATATGGAACCTCCTCTGTTCTGGATTGCCCCCATTGCCCCTTGTCCTACTACTAGATGATCTTGAGAAGAGCCTGGCTCCATCCTCCTGACACCCACCCCTCACATATTTGTAGACATTAGTGAGGTCACCCCTCAACCTCCTCTTCTCCAAGCTAGAGATCCAGCTCCCTCAGCCTTTCCTCATAAGGGAAGTGTTCTACTTCCTTCATCATCATCAAACATAACCAATTGCCTTCAGAAAGAGCAGCTAAGTGCACAGGTCGTTATATCAGGACAGCTAGCTAGTCCCCTACATGCCCTGTGAGTGGATGTTAGGAAGGCCTTCCTCACAGAAAGGGTTTTCAGACCCTAAAATGGACTGACCAGAGCAGTGGTGGAGTCCCCATCCCAGAAAGTGTTTAAGGATAAACTGGATGTGGCCCTTAGTGCACTGGTCTGACTGATGGGATCATGTCAGGTCATGGGCTGGATGAGCTCAGAGGGCTTTTCCAGCCTCAATAATTCTGCAATTCTACAGCTATTCACTGCCACTATTTAATACATTAAGAAGTTTTTTAAGCGTGTGTTTCTAATCTTCCACCCAGAACTTTTCAATAAAGGAAGAAGACAAGTTTGCTATAAAACATTTTTGCAATGAAATAGCCATAGATTGGAAATTTAAACACAGGCCTAATTAAAACATTTTCTAAATTGGCATCTTCAAAACTTGTTAATTCTATTTAGTCAACTCTTCTGCCCTCAGGTGTTCGAATAAAGCTTGTAAATGGCCCTTCACTAGGATCCAAACTGGTCTCTGAACTATTTCTCATTTCTTATTATTTCAACAAGACAAATGGGTGACAAAGACATCTTACATGTTCGAGCACACCTGCCTAATACCTACTTGGCTTTGCTCCAGCACAAAAAAGGATTCCAGGTAACCATAGACCTGTTAGCCTCACCTCAGTTCCAGGCAAAGTTATGGAATGGTTAGTACTGAGTGCTATCATGCAACAACTGTGTGATGGCCAAGAGATTAAGCCCAGTCAACATGGGTTTAGGTGGGGTACGTCTTGCTTGACCAACCTCATCTCCTTTTATGATCAAGTAACTTGACTGTTTGATAAGAGGAAGGCTGTGGATGTAGTGTACCTGGATTTCAGTAAAGCTGGCTAAGATGGCAGCAAGGGGCTTTGAAAGGAATATTCTATGCTGGGTCAGGAAGTGGTTGGACGGACGGGCCCAGAGAGTGGTGGTAAATGGTGTTGCATCTAGTTGGCGACTCGTTACTAGTGTTGTCTCCCAAGGGTTGGTGTTAGGTCTGCTCCTGTTCAACATCATCATTGATGATATTGATGATGGGTTGGAATCCATCGTGAGCAAATTTGCAGATGACATCAAGCTTGAAGCCTGTTTTGATTTGTTGGAGGGTAGGAGGGCCCTGCAGAGGGACCTGGACAGACTGGAGAGATGGGCAGACTCCAGTAGGATGAGTTTTAACAAGTCCCAGTGTCCGGTTCTGCATTTTGGTTACAACAACTCCAGGCAGAACTATAGGCTGGGACTTAGAGTTTACTGAGGTGGAAAGAGACTTGGGGGTACTGGTGGACAGCAAACTTAGCTTGAGTCAGCAATGTGCTCAGGCGACCAAGAGGGCTAATGGCATCCAGGCCTGTGTCAGGAATGGTGTGGCCAGCAGGGCAAGGGAGGTTATCCTCCCCCTGTATTCAGCACTGGTTAGACCACACCTGGAGTATTGTGTTCAGTTCTGGGCCCCTCAGTTTAGGAAGGATGTTGAGGTGCTGGAACGAGTCCAGAGAAGAGCAACTAGAATGGTAAAGGGGCTGGAAGGTAAGCCCTATGAGGAGAGGCTGATGGAGCTGGGTCTGTTTAGCCTGGAAATGAGGAGGCTCAGGGATGACCTTATCACTGTCAATAACTACCTAAAAGGTGGTTGTAGTCAGGCAGGGATAGGTCTTTTCTCCCTGGACACTGGAGACAGGACAAGAGGTCACAGTCTTAAGCTCCATCAGGGGAGGTTTAGACTTGACATTAGGAAAAGGTTTTTCCCTGAAGGAGTGATCCGATTTTGGAATGGGCTGCCCATGGAAGTGGTTGAGTCGCCGTCTCTGGAGGTGTTCAAAGTTTGTCTGGATGAAGTGCTGAGTGGCATGATCTAAATGGTAGGTTTACTTGGTTGGTTTTAGGTTGGACTAGATGATCTTTATGGTCTTTTCCTGCTTCATCATTACTGTGATTACTGTGATTACTGTGATTAATGTAAGACTATCACTTAAAAAATTCTGAGAGCCACTCAGCAGCCTCAAAGATGTAGTCATGGTACCCATGCACTTCTCTGCTTTATTTCTGCTGTTCAGTGTGCTTGAAATATATTGCTGTTTGTGTTGGAGGGCAACATTTCTAATGATGTTAGCTGACTGCATGCCCAGTGCCGTGAATAAACTTGAGATACATCTACCTGACTTCTCTTTAATCCTTCTCTGGTGTGGGTTAGTTACCCATTACTTGTCAGTATATCTTTAAGGGTATAAACACAGTAAATAGGATTGCAGACAACAGTGTGACACTGGGGCATTTGGTGCAAACAATATAGGAGAAAGAGACCTGGGGGTCCTGGTGGACAGCAGGATGACCATAAGCCAGCAATGTGCCCTTGTGTCCAAGAAGGCCATTGGCATCCTGGGGTAGATTAGAAGGGGATTGATTAGTAGATTGAGAGATGTTCTCCTTCCCCTCTACTCTGCATTGGTGAGACCATATCAGCAATATTGTATCTAGTACTGGGTCCCTCAGTTCCAGAACTACACAGAATTACTGGACAGAGTCCGGCGCAGAGCCACAGGGATAATGGTGTGCAGCATCTTCCTGATGAGGAAAGGCTGAGGAAGCTGGGTCTTTTGAGCTTGGAAAAAAGGAGACTGAGGGGTGACCTCATTAATGTTTACAAATATGGAAAGGGTGGGTGTCAGGACAGTGTCAGCTGGAACACAGGAGGTTCCACAGGAGTATCAGAAAAAACGTCTTCAAGGTGAGGGTGACAGAGCACTGGTACAGGCTATCCAGGGAAGTTGTGGAGTCTCCTTCTCTGGAGATGTTTAAAACCTACCTGGACATGTTCCTGTGTGACTTGATCTAGGTGATCCTGCTCTGTCAGGGGGATTGGACTGGATTATCTTTCAAGGTTCCTTCCAATCCCTAACACTGTGATTTGGTAAAAATGCTCACATGCTGCATAGGTACCCAATGTGTTGGATGTACTCCTATTCCACTGATCTCGTAACAGTACACATTAAACATTTTAAAAGATAAAACATTTGTCCTGAAACATAAGGCCTTCATAGCTTAACTTGCATTTAAGTGTTTATTTTTCAGGTTTAGCAAGAAATAGAGAATTACTGACGTTACAGTACAGCATACAAAGAGCAGTTCTCTTCCCCACCATAGCATCCTCTTCTGAGATTTCAAAATCTACTCTTCCACTACAGACTTATCCTCTCAAAGACAGAATTGCTCCTCACAATCTTATTCCCTTTTCCCATCATGCATCAGCGTACATTCCATTGATCAAGTAATCCAGCCTGGTGTAATGCCTTCTTTGAAGACATTCATATATTCTCTTCCCCTTCAATGCAATAACCAGCAATAAGAGTATCACCCCAAAAAGCAAAACTGCTACAAGGCTTTTCTCTTCCAGTTGAACAATACCTTTCCCTGTCAGAGCACTCTCTGGAAAGTAGGTTTCTGAATCAGATGGGTCATTACTCTGAGGATCATTTGGGAAAGCTATGGGGGAATCCCTAGTAGACAGAGTAAAACCTGAAACTGAGAGGAAGGTAATATGGTTGATAGTGTTGGAAGAGACAACTGTTGGTTCCAAAGGGATAGCTGGAGTTCTTGTTCCTGATGGGGTGGTAGCGGATCTGGAATCTGTGGTCACCCACTTGGTTGCAGAAATAGAAGCAAAAGTTGTGAGACTAGAAAGAGGAACATGAGCAACAGCAGAACTACTGGTGGGGATACCAGGATTAGCTCTAGGAGTTGCAGTAGGTGGAAATGCAGCTGTGGTGGTCATGGTGACAGCAGCAGGTTTAGCAACACCACTAGGCAGATAAGTTGTATGAGATTCCAGTAGGGTGGCATCTTTAGGCAGAGGACTAGTAGTGCTGAGTTCAGGAGCACTAGACTGAGCAGTGGGGAACAAAGCAGAAGGGTTTCCAGTTTGAACAGCAGAAGATGTACTTGGTAGCAGCTTAATTACTTTCTGTCTTGGGATGGAGCCTACACTCTCAGGACGTTCTGCCCTTTCAGGAAATTCAAGAGATTCAGGAAAAACAGTGTGAAATTCACTGCTGTCTAAATGCTTGCCCACGTGGTGCAGGAATTCAGATGTTTGATGAAAGACAGATTGCTGGAAAGCAGTGGCATGATTCGGATGGCTACTCTGACTGCGAGAAATAAAGGCTCCAGCATGTGAAGAAAAGTCCTCACTTTGAAAAGTTGTATCCTCTGGGGCATGGGTTTCTGCAAACAGAAAGGAAATACCAGTATTTCATTATAAAATCTATTTCTGATAACCAAAAGCTTACTGTACTTGTATTTCTCAGTGAGAGATATAAGGGAGCTCGAGAAAGTAAGATTAATGAAACTGAGCCATCATGCTCTTCCTTGCTCTAAAATATGCACAGTGACTTTTCAATTCTGTAACAGCTGTCAGCCACAAACCTCACTTCAGCTTCTTACAAAACCTACTTGTGCAAAGCAGTCATCCCAATCTCCTTGATTTATACTTCAATTGCATGCATGCAAGCTTTCACTTAGAGGTGAAAAAAGCCGTGAGCAGGGCATTGCCTCCAAACCATTCTCAGCCTGCATCAGTTAAGGACAATATATGATGAACCTCACTTGTACCCATCAGATGTACATACTTCCATTGAGCCAACACAATGATGTATTCCCCTTTCTCATAATATCCCAACACCCTGTAAATTGTCATATGACACGAGGTGGTTATGCTTTCATTATCACTTCCTTCTTGACTAGGAACATTTATCTAGAGGGATAGATTTATTTCACTTCTATTATGCATACAAAGAAGCTTAGCTGGTTGTTGTTTCAAGATAAATTTTCAAGTCTTAAGACACCATAAAAAAAAAAGAGTTGCAAAAAAATCTCAACACAAGAAACCCAGATACTGGCAATGCTTTAAAAGACAGTGCAATCACAACTACTTTACTTGAATAAAGATCAGATGCAGTGCCTATGGTTATCAGGTTAATAGACCACAGCCACAAGTCCTGACTTAGAGAAAAGCCATACTGTGGTTTGAGAGTGGCCTTAGAAACAAACTACTCACTAATTACATAACAAGGAACTGTATGGCCAAAGTTTCCCAGACTCTCAGCTGTTTCTGAAGCTCTGGACACACTTTAACACCAGCAAGGAAATGGCCTGACACCAACATGGAGTCAGTCCCCAGTTCACTTTTCCCCCTCTTCCGAACCATAGAATAATAGAATCATTATGTCTGGAAAAGACGTCTAGAATCACCAAGTCCAGCCCTCATCCCAATATCTCCCCGACTCTTACACCATGGCCTCAAGTGCTCTACCTATTTGCTTTTTAAGTACCTCCAGAGGTGAGGACTCTACTACCTGCCTCTCTGGGCAACCTGTTCCAGTGCCCAACCACTCTCTCAGGAAAGAACTTATTCCTAAGACCAAATCTAAACCTCCCCTGATGCAACTTGAGGCTATTTCCTCTTGTCCTATCATTAGTAATTTGGAAGAAGAGACCAGCACCAGCGTTGTACAACCTCCTTTGAAGTACTAAGGTCTCCTTTCAGCCTCCTCTTCTCTAGAGGAAACAACTGCAGTTCCCACTGTCACTCCTCATAGGGCCTGTTTTCCAGAGCTCTCCCTAGGCTTGTTGCCCTTCTCTGGTCCTGCTCCAGCACCTTAATGTCCTTCTGATACTGTGGTGACCAAAACTGGACACAGGACTCGAGGTGCAGTCTCACAAGTGCATAGTACAGGGGCACCATCACCTCCCTACTCACACTGGGTACACCATTACTGATCCAGGCCAGGATGCCATTGGCCTTCTTGGCCACCTGGGCACACTACTGGCTCCTGTTCAGCCAGCCGTTAACCGTCATCCCCATGTCCTTTTCCACCAGGCAGCTCTCCAGCCACTCTTTCCCAAGCCTGTAGCACTGCTGAGGTCCAGGGACACTCTCCCTACCCTGATAGTTTAAACCATCAGTAGAAGCAGTCTGACAGCTGCAGAGCACTTGCAGTATGCTGGGACATCATGAGTTTACTTGCCTGGAGAACAGCTAGAAAACTCTGGAGCATGCGTCCAGCGTTGCCAAGACAGGGATAGGAAGCACAGGGAGTCTACGCTATGAGTACCATACAGGAGTTAAGTAACCCTGCTACTCTGCAGCAGCTGGATTAATGTAACCACCTGCATTAACTAACTCTACCTCACATTTTCTGCATTAGAGTCTGACTACAGAGTAGTTGTCCCCATTTCAGACTACAAGCTCCCAAATGGAATTGCCCAAACTTGTCACACAAAAGGCACAGTGGGGGTACAAGGAGAGAGATGCTTGCTGGTAAGAAAGGATTAAGAGCACTTTGAAAGTCAACTTTTACAATGAGGTGAAAAACCCAGTTTGGTCCTCCTCAAATACAATCAGCATGCTAGAAACAAACCTGAGCTGGTCATTCTTAATCTGAACTCCTCCTGATCATACGTTGCTGGAACCCACCAGTATCTCAGTGGGATGGAAAAGGCAAATGCTGACATACAATCAGTTTGTTAGCTAAGCATTACACTACATGCAGGACGAAAACACAAGCACAATTACATTTCTTGTTTCTTTATATGAAACCTCAATGTTTTTCTAGGGGAGAAAAAGTTAGAGAAGAAAACTTGTGACAATAATTGTCTAGGGGTGCAATTCTTTAGTTGCCCACTGATTCTGCCTATTTCCAGTGCGACTGTGCTTCCACAAAAATGTTTGGTAAAGCTATGCAAATAGCCTTTCTGTATATCTCTCTGATGTTCCTTGCATCAGAAAGTTGCTCTTGGAAAAGTTCTGCTTTTCAGCAGAAGTCCAGCCTCTGGCAATGTGACTTTCTGCTCTCTCAGTGGCCACAATGAAACCACTTTGTGAACTCTTGGCAGGAGGACAGTTTAATTATTGGGTTTTTATGTGAGCTATTCAAACAGGACAATATTGCAGAGGGATCTGTACAGGATGGGTCAATGGTTCAGAGGACAATGGGAAGAGGTTTTACAAGACCAAATGCAGGGTCCTACACTTTGGCCACAATAACCACCTGCAGCTACAGACTGGGAGATGAATGGCTAGACAGCAGCCTGGCAGAGAGAGACCTGGCAGTACTGCTTGACAAACAGCTGAACAGGAGCCAGCAGTATGCTCAGGTGGCACAAAAGGCCAACAGCATCCTGGTTTGTATCAGCAATAGTGTGGCCAGGAGGACTAGGGATGTTATTCTCACCCTGTACTAGACACTGGGAAGGCCATCCTTTGGGGCATTTCTGGGCCCCTCAATTCAAGAAAAAGTTCGAGGGGCTGGAGTGGGTCCAGAGGAGCAAGGAGGCTGGGGAAGGGAATGAAGGGAAAGTCTGATGATGAGACACTGAGGGAGCTGTGGATGTTTAGTCTGGAGGAGACTCAGGGAGGACCTATCTCTCTCTACAACTTACTGAAAGGAAGTTGTAGTCAGGTGGGGGTCAGGCTTTTCTCTCAGGCAACTAGCAGCAGAATGAGTGGGCAGAGCCTGAAGCTGCGGCAGGGGAAGGTTAGGTTGGATGTTAGGAAGCCCTTCCTCATGGAAAGGGTGATCAGACCCTGGAATGGACTACCCAGGGCAGTGGTGGAGATGCCATCCCTGGAAGTGTTTAATGACAAACTGGATGTGGTGCTTAGTGTCTTGGTCTGGCTGATGTGGTGATGATAGGTCATAGGCTGGGCTGGATGTGCTCAGAGAGCTTTTACAGCCTCAATAATTCTGTTAACCATGTGAAGCCAATGGCAATCAATGACACCCCTGAGCACATGACAGATAGCAAGATATTTCTGGGTGTGCAGCTCACATGCCTTAAAGCAGTGATTTTAGGCCATTTGTATCTTCACTTCAAGTTCCCTAACAGAAAGCAGAAAATGATTATCATTACTGGACATTAGTCAGTAACATATCAGCAATGCTCTGAAGCTTTGCTTCGTGTTTCTGCCTGTGTGTCTGTGGTATTCCTAAGTGTAGTGTGGATTCTTTGAATACACAGACAGCTACAAGGGCATAACATTTCTGTTGCTCTCAGTGATGCTTCTTAGTATTACATACAGAAAACCTTCCTTCTTGGATATATCAAGATGGAAGCAACTTCTGTTTGTTTTAAACAAGAGAAATGGATGAGGAATTCTGAATCTAATGTGAACAAATTTCATTAGGGTTGTGGTGGCTATTCCAACCAGGAAGGTGAGCCCACGTAGGAGCTCACCACATATCTGCCTATTCACCTCCCACAAAACCAAACCAGGAGTAACTTCAGAGTGCTAGGTTTATGACATTTCACTAAAAACACAAGTCCCCCCCAGATTTTCTAGTCACTAATGAAAACTCACATGTGCAAAAGTCACTTAGTGCACAGACCAGTGGTTCTTACCTCTGGTTATCTTGTAGCTTACAACTCCTGTCACAGGTTTCATGGGACAAGCCTCTGCGCTAGGGCAGTAAAACAGGTAGCAGTTTGGATGCTCGCTTGTCCTTCGTGCATCAAAAATCACCAAATTACATGGCTTGTCTCCTGCAAAACACAATAAATACATTTTTCAGCAGTAAGAACTTTTATAGCATCCTGATAATTATGTCTGGCTAACAAACTTGTGAGAGGAAAACTAATAACAAATAACACTGCCACAGGAAAACCCGCCCAAGGCTGCAAAAGACCGGCCCAGGGCCAATATGCAAACGGTCACACCTTCCTCTTCCTGTACAGATGAATTTGTGGAAATACAGAGTCTAATCACTCATACTCCCTTTAATACTCTTCTCCCAGGCAACTATGGACAGGACAAGAGGGCAACGCAGCGGTGGAGATGCCATCCCTGGAGGTGTTAAATGACTGGATGTGGCTCTTAGTGACCTCATCTGGCTGATGTGGTGATGTCAGATCATAGGCTGGGCTGGATGAGCTTAGAGGTCTTTCCCAGCATCAACAACCCTGTGATTCTGTAATGATACTACACAGACACTATTTATATAATAATTTCTTGCTCACAAATCCCGATAAATCTGAAAACCTCCTGGATTCATTAGAAGAGGAAGAAACCTAACCCAGCCTGGCTTGTTGCTTCTTGTCTACTTTTGCTGCTCTACTTTGTACTGCTCCAGGGGCTTGATGCAAATAAGCAGTCTTGGGAGAAAGGTAGTTACTAATGTTTCGTGCTGAAATTAAACACAGCAGAAAACATAACTACTTTGTGATGCATCTACTAAACACAGTTTCTGCATCATTGAACCAGATCCCAGAGATTTTATTAGTTACAACTACCACTCTTTGCTGCAAGTATTTTCATGAACACTGTGAGGTCTTGCGTCAAGATCTAATATCACACTTGGCAGAACAGGATAGCAGTCGCAATCCTGTTACTAGTAGCAACGTTTATAAAAACACAGATCAACACTTCTGTGATGGACTACAGACAACAGCCTCGACCCTTCTGTTCGGGCACCAGGCGAGCCCCAGTTTCCCAAGTTATCTCCCCGGCCTTGCTACGTCCCCTCAGAGAAAACTGAGAAGGAGGCGGTTACCTGAGGGCTCTTCAGCGGAGCAGCAGGCACTGACGCAGGAGTGCGGTGTTGAGGTGTAGTGGGGCTCCGCGCCCCTGACTCCACTGGGCAGCGATAAGTTGATAACGATGATGGCACCTCCCACCTCCTCCGCGGAGCACTCCTGACCCCGAGACGGCCGGGCCACCGCGCTGATGACCATTAAGAAAGCCATCCACCCGTGGCGATCGTGGGCCATGGTCACATCAACTGCTCTGCCAGAACCGGCTCTCCCGGCGAGCTCACTCAACGCCGGTTACCGACAGAGGTGCCGCCAAGAAGACTCCAATGCTGCTGGGGCTGGGGAAAAGCTTTGTCTTGTTGGCGCAGTTTTTCCCACACAGGTGTACTGGAAGACGTTTCTCCGTCAAAGGTAAATATCTTACTAGGACTTCACTAACAAAAAGCTCTAAAAGCAGTTACATATGTCACAATGGATCACCCCTTTACTGGGGGTCACCTTCGAGCCTCCCGGTGCCGGGAAGCAGTGGCAGGGCCGGGCTGAGCTCCACCCCGCGGCGGAAAGGGTCAGACAGCAGCCCCGGGGAACGGCGAGTGTAGCCATCGCCAGCACGTCCTGGAGGAAGGGCAGCAGGGGAGGTGGGAAGGGCGGTCTGCTGTGCTGCTGCCTCTGCCTGTGCTCCTGCTTTGCCTGCCCTTCTGTCTGCCCTCCTGCCCTTCTGCCTGCCTCTCTCCCCGTCCTCCTGCCCCTCTCCCCGTCCTTCTGCCCTTCTGCCTGTCCTTCTGCCGGCCCTGCCTATCCTTCTGCCTGCCCAGCGGGGCTGCCAGCATGTCTTGCTCCTCTAGCTGCTTGAAGGCCACAGGGACTGGTCCATGTGGAACCCTCCACCCAGTGAAATTCTTCAGGTCAAGGCAGAGGTGTTCCTCATGCAGTTCTGCTCACAACCTGACCTGACTCTGCCCTGCCGCGATTGAGAGACGGGACGCAGCTTGATGCAAGCAAGACGTCAATTTAATTATACTACAAGCATATATTTATACTGGTTACAAGCATTGCATCCCTGGCTGATTGACCAATCACAGATATGCTAGCACAGAAGGCATTCCTTCCTGCAATACCCAGGGCAATCACAGAAGGCATTCTTTCCTCAAACACCCACTTCTCTTAACATCAACAGTTCCTCCCATCTATGTAGTCTTCTTCACAAACACAACCGCTCACGGGAGTTAGTACTTATTGTTTCTCAA
>VZRI01003255.1:0-15412 GCA_013397515.1 Upupa epops
CTGTTGGATCATTTCTAACATGCCCATTGTGTGTGCACGCTAACTGGGGTGATGGTGCTTTCTGTCTGATCTGCAAGCATTGCAGCGTGCACATTCAGAAAGTAAACAAGCTCCAGAATGAAACTGTGTAATATAATGCAACTAATAACCCCCTGCAGCTACAGACTGGGGGGTGAGTGGCTGGAGAGCAGCCTGGCAGAGAGGGACCTGGCAGCACTGGTTGACAACCAGCTGAACAGAAGCCAGCAGTTTGCCCAGGTGGCCCAGAAGCCCAATGGCATCCTGGCTAGTATCAGGAATAGTGTGGCCAGTAGGACTATGGACAGATTTCCTCCCCTGTGCTGGGCATTTGCGAGGCCCCTCTTAAATCCTAGGGGCAGTTCTGGACGCCTCACTTCAAGAAAAGGATTGAGGGCCTGGAGTGGGTCCAGAAGAGCAACTAGACCATGGCCTCAAATGCTCTAGCTACTCATTTTTTAAACACCTCCAGGGATGATGACTCCACCACCTCCACAATCAGCCACTTCCTATAGATCAGGCAGAAGAAATCAAAGTGTTTGTGACCTAGAGACAAGCTCGGATTCGTGTTTAGGTCTGATGTATATTGATATGAACTGGGAATGAGTGGTAAGGATCGAAATGAGGAGTATGAATCTGCAGTAAAATGGTCAGTGGACATCAAAACTGGGTAAAAGGTAGTTCCAACTCTCCGCACTCACTATTCAGTTCAGTGCCAGTTCCTCAGCCTGCTGCTAATATTTCATTGTGGAAATTTCCTGGAATGCAAAATGACAAAGCTGTGGAAGCTGCTTGACATGAGTGGGTAAGGGCCCTGCAGAAACACACATGCCTCAGCCACAAAGAACCAAGTTGCACATGCGTTCATGGAACCAGACTTTCTGTCCTTAATGCTGCATGCTTTTGATACTGTTGTGTTATGTACACTGAGCATCTGAAAGCCCACCCTGGTAAAGTGTCTCAATGTGTAGAAAAATCTCACCTCTCCAGCCTTGCAAAGCTGTTGAGCACTGGTCCTGCTTCAAAGTCTGCAGAGACCTGAGCAGGTCTTTAGGTTTTCTGAATGCTTGCCAGCAGTTACCAGCAGGATCAGACCATTGAGCTACACCTTGGGAAGTGCTATTTTTTATCTCTGCACTTTATTGCACCCAATTACTTGCTAAGAACTTGTTAGATCCTTTTCTCATTGTGACTCTGCCAACTGCCACCACAAAAGCTATTTTTAACCAAGCAAGCTTCCCTGTCCTTGCCAGAATACCTCATGACAATTAATAACAATGAAATGAAAGTAGATGGCTTAAATGAATTCTGCTGGCTCTGTAGATCAGCATGGAAGGCTGCTGGGGAAGAGCAGCACTGCATTGTTATTGTTCTGCCTTCCGTTTTGCTGTAGACTCAGTCTCCTGGTGGATTCTCAGTCTTTTCACATTGTGCTGCTGGTCTCTGTGCTGACTATCTCAGGAAGACTGGCAGATGGGCACAAGCATCTCCACACAACACACTGCTTTTATCCATCTTGTGGATGTGAGGTGGGTATGAATAATCCTGCTTATGTGCTTGTCACGGTGCTCTGTTAGGTTCATTAATTCTGGGAGCTGCAAGATGAACAGAAAGCAGCAGTGGGTCCACATGGCCTGTATCAGGAACAGTGTAGCTGGCAGAGGGAAGGTGATGGTGTTGCTGTAGTCAGCACTCGTGAGACCACACCTTGAGAACAGGGTCCAGTTTTGGGTGCCACAGTATAAGAAGGACATTGATGTGCTGGTGTAGGGCCAGAGAAGGACAACAAGGCTGGGGATTGCTCTGGAAAACAGGTCCTATGAAGATTGGATGGGGGAACTGGGGTTATTTAGTCTAGAGAAGAGGAGGCTGAGAGGAGACCTTAGTGCTTTCTACAGCTACTTAAAAGGAGACTGTAGCGTCGCTGGTCCTAGTCTCTTCTCCCAAATTACTAATGATAGGACAAGAGGAAATGGTGGGTTGTGTCAGGGTTGGGTTAGATTGGATCTTACAAAGAAGTTCTTTCCTGAGACAGTGCTTGGGCACTAGAACAGGCTGCCCAGGGAAGGGGTGGAGTCCTCATGCCTGGAGGTGTTTAAAAACTGAGTAGCTAGAGCACTTGAGGTGATGGTTTAGGGTTTAGGGAGATGTTTGGATGAGGACTGGACTTGATGATCTTGGTGGTCCTTTCCAGCCCTGATGATTCTGTGATTCTATGACAGAGAGCTGCAACCAAAGTAGGCTTGGTGGTTTTGATTCTTGGTAGCATCATGTTGCACTGTCTGGTTTGATTTTTTGCCTGCAGGCATGTGCATCCCTGTGCTATGATCCTGTCAGAAGCAGCGTGTGGCTGTATCGGAGCATGGACAAGAGGCCTCCAAGGATTAACTGCCAAAACTATTTCAAGCAGTGATCCCATTAAGCAGTAGGTGGTACTGCATACTCTGGCACCACTGCCACAGCATGGTGCTGGGAAGATGCTGAGCTGCTAAAGGTTTCCCTGCTCCAATGCAAGCTGTTTTTGTTGTGCCCACGTGTGGTAATGAAACATTTATAGGCAATTTTAATGAAAAAAAATAAAAGAAAAATGCAGAGGGTGAAAGCCCCAAGGTCCTAGCCTGGACAAGCCTTAAACTGGGTGTCTCTTAATTGGTTTGCTTCTGTATAGACTTCTTTCTGCTGGACAGCATATTGCTTCTCAACCCTTCCTTGAAAGTGGTAACATTGCTCTTCAGATGCCATGCTCTGTTCCAGAGCTGGAGGCCTCCACTGGTGGGGAGATGCACATTTTTCAGCTTTATGGGTTCTGGAAAGAAAAATGAGTAAGAAATGTAATCACAAGATGAAAACCCCACCACCTTCAGTACAAACCCAGTCCCCCAGAAGTGTGTGACTGCTTCAGTTAGCAAGGATAACTTTGGCAGGCCTCGTGGGGTGGCAGGCTCATTTCCTGAGAAGAAAAAAACTGGAGGTCCTCTGTCAACACCTCAGCCACCAATGTGGAGATCACCTAGAAGAAGGTGATCTCCTGTGTGAAACACATTCCTGTGTGAAAGCAGGGATGGCAGAATCATGGAATCACTAGGGATTGGAAGGGACCTTGAAAGATCATCCAGTCCAATCCTCCTGCCACAGCAGGATCACCTAGACCAAGTCACACAGGAACACATCCAGGCAGGTCTTGATCATCTCCAGATGAGACTCCACAACCCCCCTGGGCAGCCTGTTCCAATGCTCTGTTACCCTCACTGTGAAGAAGTTCCTTCTGATATTTATATGGAACCTCCTAAGTTCCAGCTTGCACCCATTGCCCCTTGTCCTATCATTAGATGACCTTGAGAAGAGCCTGGCTCCATCCTCCTGATACCCACCCCTCACATATTCATAGGCATTAATGAGGTCACCCCTTAGCCTCCACTTCTCCAAGCTAAAGAGACCCAGCTCCCTCAGCCTTTCTTCATAAGGGAGCTGTTCTACTTTCTTCATCATCTTCGTTGCTCTATGCTGGACACCCTCCAGCAACTCTGTGTCCTTCTTGAACTGAGGGGCCCAGAACTGGACACAATACTAGAACTGGACACAATACTCCAGATGCAGCTTCACTAGTGCAGAGTAGAAGAGGAGAAGAACCTCCCTTGATCTGCTAACTACCCCCCTTCTGATCCACGATCCACACACATACCCCACATGCCCCCACCCCCTCCAGATGCTGTTGGCCCTCGAGGGGCAGAGCCCTGGTGGCTCCTGGAATGAGGAGAGAAGGGAGAAAACTGTCTGCCATTCTGCTTGCCTGTAAATCTCACATCCTTTTGATCCTTTTTTTCTCAGTGTGCCTGTGAAATTGAACCAAAAATGGTGAAATTTCTGAACTTGCTGTTGACAGTGCCATCTAGCTGCAAGAAACTGCTCAGCCGGCCATAAGGTAGTGCAACATGAAAGCTTCATGTAAGCCCAACCTCCTCTGAGCTTCGGCTTCTAAGACTTTTAAGGCATCTAATATCAACTCGAAGAGAATACTCATTTTTTACTCAGATGGAACTCTCTTCCTAAATAAAATCAGAAAGTCGGGAAAAAAAAAAAAAGTTGATATCTGAAGAATAATTGCCAAGGGGGTAGTCAGAGAATCCTGGCAGATTACAAGTAGTAATCTACAGGCTACAAGTAGTGGTGCTCACCAAATAGGCCACTGAAACACAAAGCAGCAAAAATATCTCTGTCCCTGCCAGCTGGGAAAGCAGTTGCCTCTGAAACTGTGCACCTAGAAAATCTCTTACTTTTTTCTTCTACCCAGGGATAATGAGATTGTTATAACCTATGATACTAGTACTCACCTATTTCAGGCAGTGGCTTTAATGTCAATAATAGACTCACAGAATTATTGATTCTGGAAACAACCTCTGAACTCACTGAGCTCAACCCATAACCTAACATCACCACATCAGCCAGACCAGGACACCAAGGGCCACATCCAGTCTGTCCTTCAACACCTTCAGGGATGGGGACTTCACCACTGCCCTAGGTAGTCCATTCCAGGGTCTGATCACACTTTCCCTGAGAAAGACCTTCCTAACAACCAGCCTAACCCTTCTCTGGTGCAGCCTCAGGCCTTGCCCACTCATCCTGGTGCTAGGTGCCTGGGAGAAGAGCTTAACTCCTCATCTGACTACAGTCTCCCTTCAGGGAGTTGTAGAGAGGGAGAAGGTCCTCCCGTGTCTCCTCCAGGCTAAACACCCTCAGCTCCCTCAGCCTCTCCTCGTCAGTCTTTCCCTCCAGTCCCTTCCCCAGCCTCATTGCTCCTCTGGACCCATCCCAGCCCCTCAATCTTGCTTGATGTGAGAGGTCCAGAACTGTCCCCAGGACTCAAGGGGGGCCTCACAGTTGTCTGGTACAGAGGAAGAATTCTGCTGGCCACACTATTCCTGATACCAGCCAGGATGCCATTGGCCTTTCATGTCACCTGGGCACACTGTTGGCTGGTTGTCAACCAGTACTACCAGGACCCAGATATTTTTCACTGAAAGTGCATTGCTCTCAGCACTGAAGTTGAGCTGCTTCTGAATCATTTTGAATCTGCCCATGGACCTCCTGCAGACTGAGACAGAAATTAGCTGCTGAGGCAGGGTATGCCTGCGCTGCTGGAGCTTACAGTTTGGGCAGTTCCAGGAGTGGCTCTGAAGAGGCTGTGTTGCAGTTTTGCTGGTGTGTGGTCACACAGATCTCCCTGCCATCTGAGTGTTTCATTAGCATCTGAGGACTATATTGCCACTTTTACATTGTCAGCAGGGACCAACTGTAAAACTGGTATAACCAGAGGTGTAGCGCTGACAAATTGCACCACAGTCATACTAAGAATGTGTTTTGCTCTATGCCTTTGCATCATCTCACCTTAAATGTACCATGTGTTTGTGTGAAATGAATTAAAGCATGAATGGTTTTCAGGCCTGAAACCTGGCATTGTAGTTTTTCTGTTTCAGGGTCTCTATGGTTAAGGTGCTGAACACAAAAGGGTGCCAGCCTGACCAAGTCCCTGGCTCACACATGACAAAACGTCCTCTCAGTGGTAAGCTGGTGTCCCAGAAATGCAGAAATGGATATGCAATCTGCTTCAATTAATGCTCTAGTACTTGGTTTCATCTGTTGGCAGAGGTGCTTACAAGAGGTAAAGATACTAATCCTTGAAGTAAAATGACATGACCAAAGTTGCTTTCATGTTTTAATAGATGTAGGCACTTCTTGGAGAGTTGTGGAAGGTAAGCTGGTCTAATTTCAACTCAAGCAGTTTGCTCAAGTGGCACTGCAGCAAACTCTGCTTGTGTGTGCACAAAGGCCATTGAAGACAAAGTGTGCAAGCTCTGTACAACTGAATGGGTCAACTCTTCTTTGAGAAGTCAGAGCTCCTGTCATCAGGTGTGAGATTCATACCATCCCTATTCAGATTAGCCCTAAGGCCAGCCTGCAACACCTGGATGGGCTGTGGTAACATGGGAGTGTAGCAGCAGGCTGGTGTGGAGTGTGTGTATAATTGTCTAGCATAGTGTTGATGAGTTCAGGCTGGGGAACATCCCACTGTTCTGTAGGGAACATCCAGTATTTATTCCTAAATTTCATATTCTAAATCCATGGAAATGAGCTCTATGTCCATGTAATGGCAGCCTTAGAGGAGATGGTGGCTTCCCCACATAAAACAAAGTAAGAAGCACTTTAGTGAGATCTGTGGGTGATAACAGCTGTGATTTGAGGTTGGAATGAATTCCCTTGAGCAGTTTTGTGAGCTGTTTAGTGGTGAGTTCTTTAGTTTAGTAAACAAGCAGAGAAGTAGAGAAGAAACAGAGCTAAATCTTGTGTGTTGCACAGATCCACAGATCTAGCAATTCATTGGATGTCCTGATGGCTTGTTCATATATACTTACAATCACTACTTCTTCCAATAAGGGTTTGACATGTCAATGCTGCACTGGGAAGAGCTGTGAACACACTTAAAGATAGGAAAGTAATACAAATCAGTTCAAGAGAAGTAAAAGAATGGCTGGAAAATAACAGTGCAAGTTCCAACTTGGAAAAATGTGAACTCAAGAAAAACAACTTGAAACCCTAATATGTATCAAGAATAAATTGTGTTGAGGAGATCTAGAGATGACAGCAGCTAGCTGGTTGGCAGTGATGTTTCTCAAGCTGCAGAAGTGCATTGGAAGGCACCCTCTTAAAGACAGAGCATGTGGAATATTGCCCCAAGTCCTGCCTGTACTTCTAGGCAGATAGAAGCATACTAGAGGGGCTACAAGAACAGTAACCAGAAGAAAGTGGGGGGGAGGTTGCCTGTGAGTATACTATCCCATGATTTTTTTTCCCATAGAGTAAGCAAAAGATGAAAAAGAGGGAATGTGATAGCTCTTGCTAGTGTTAGAAAGAAGCAAACACTAAGCAGATTTACTTAAGGCTGTGTACAGGGGAATAATCAGGGATAATGGGAGTGCACCAAGAAAGGGAATATTTAACCAAATATCAAGAATCAACTTGATGGAGAGATGTGCAATGCCTTGCAAGGAAGTGACAGAAACTTCATCCCTTGGGGACATCTAACACTTGACCACACAAAGCACTAGGAAGTTTTTTAGAGGAAATTACTGCATTGGATGCGCAGGGGAACTAAGATGCAAACAATCACTTTCAATTTATCTGAATGTATGATATGAGTGGAAAAATATGTACCAGGATGTTTGTGATTTTCAGATGTAATGGTCTTAAGCTGCCTTCCATTTATAGTGATGCTATACGAGTTTATTCCCAGGTTGCTCTATCAACTTTATCTTTCCTAACTCTTGCCCTGAAGCAGTAACCTTAAAGCACAGCAGAACGACACATCTTTTCTCAGAATAAGCAGTAGAATTGTAGAATCATAGAATGTCCAGAATTGGAAAGGACCTTAAAGACCATCTAGTTCCAACCCCCCTGCACAGGTAGGGACACCTTCACTAGATCAGGTAACTCAGGCCTCATCTAACCTGGCCTTGAACCCCCCCAGGTATAGGGCAGCCACAACTTGCTTGGGCAACATGTTCCAGCATCTCAACACCCTCACAGGAAAGAAATTTTTTTTCTTGTCCAACCTCAATCTCCCCTCTTCAAGTCTGGAACCCTTTCCTCATGTCCACTTGCTATACACCCATGTCAAAAGGTCTACCACAGCTTTCTTGTAGCCCACTTCAGAGATTGGAAAGCTGCTAGAAGATGACCTGAGAGCCTCCTCTTTTCCAGGCTGAACAACCCCAACTTGCTCAGCCTGTCCTAGAGGAGGTGGTCCAGCCGTCTGATCATTTGAGTTGCTCCCCTCTGGACACCTTCCAGGAGCTTTATGTCCTTATGTTGATAAGAATAGCTTCAATGGATGTTCTTGCTGTCAGGCTGAATAAGGATAAAACATAGTCCAGAAGGCTGTCATATTGGATTTGTGGGTGTCATCTCAATGGGATACCTCTTTAACTCCTTTTACATTACAGTAAAGACACTGCAATGTGAAAAATTCCGTGTTCTCCATAGAAGATACATATTTTCTAAGTTCCTGTGTAAGCTATGTGAGCTGCTTGCATTTGCTGTCTAAATTGGCTGCCAGCATGTGAATTGCCCTGATTATTTCACTGGAATGTTTAAAGCTATCATTGCAGAAAGACAAACACAAAAACAGACATACAAACCAACAAAGTTTGCAGTCACAGTGTTTGAAAAGCACATGGATCCAAGTCACACAAGCACTTCCCCATCTCCTGACTGCAGGGGTACAGTAAGCAGGCTCCAAAGGCTTTGTTGCTGCTGAGATAGTTGGAGATCAGGTGTCCAAGCTGTAGCTTCAAAGCAACAGGACCTAATCAGGGACGGGGGAAACCAGATATAAATGTGTGTCAGGATGTGCTGAAAATGGAGCCTTGCTGCCGAGCAGCTCCTTGACCACTGTTTTCATTGCTGTGGCACTGGTTTAACCCCATGCTCATTAGCCTTGACAGCCTCTCTTAACAGCACGCCCTCTCTATAATCTAAAGCTGTGCTTGGAAGATAAGGGCTTTGTCTACTGGTTTTAAACAGTGAGGCTAGAGTAGAAATTCATTGGAGCAGCTTTGTGGCTACACCAAGAAAGCCTCACAAAGGCTTAGAGCTCTTTCCCTGGGTGCATTCAAAGCAGCTTCTCCTCCTCTAATCTCTCACAGGGTGTTTGTGCTTTTGTTCTGCCTCCACATCCATGAGTCCTTGTGAAAATTGAAAAGCTGAAAGATTTTTCTTGTTCTATTCTGGAGTCACTTTGGATGTGTTGTCCTCCCTAGTGCTTTACACAGAGCAAGGTACTTGTATACTACTGCTGAGAGGGAAGGAAAACCACTTGCCCTGGGAAGCTTCTTCAGAATCTTGGTCTGTGGGTTTTGTTGGTTTTTCTTTTTTTCTCAGCTCAAAGAAATGATTGTCTTTTGAAATGTCTGTAGTTTCTATGATATTTTTCTTCTTGCACCTCTTGGATTTAAACTGCTTTTGAAAATTGTATGCACTAGTGGAGTATTTGGAGCCCTCCCACCACCCTTTTTTCTGTGTGTATTGTCAGATCTTGGAGAAAACTGGACTTAGATGGTTCTCCTTCCTTAAAGGAAAAAAGAAAATCTAATACATCTACATAAGTGAAATAAAGAGTCAGGAGTGGTTCTCACTAAAGGATAGTGGTGGATTTTGCCAGTTCAGAACAGACTGTTTTTGACAAAAGAATATTATCTAATAGCCTTGCAAATCATCTAAAGAAATTATAGTAAAAATACATTAGCTGTCAAAGTGTTGCAGATTCCTACCTTACCAGCCTTTGTTGTGTCCCAGATTATTACTCCTTTTCACTCACACAACGCTTGTGTTTCTTTTCAGTGAGCTTGCAAAGCAAACAATGTGGAAGCAAGCAAATAAGTTCCCAACTAGTCACTTTGTTTGGGACAATATTTTATGACCCTGGAGCAGATGCAGTGTGTTAACTCTATTCAGCTCTGTACTTGATGAATTCATACCAAGTGTTACAGGAGCACATGTAGCTCAGTACCTGGTGTGGGCATAGGAAAGAAGTCAGAGGAAATACAATTGGTGCACCCAGGTGTGCAGAGTGGGGCAACAAAGTATCAAGGTGTTTGTCTTTGATTCAGTTCTCTCTCTGGACTCTAGTATCCATGCTCTTTTCCATTCCTGGGACTCCACCTTCCATCTTCTCTCAAATCCAGCTTCTTCTTGTTTGTCAGCCCAAGCAATGAAAATCCAAACATGGGCTCTTGGTATTGCCACTTTTCCTTCACTGCTGTTGCAGCAGCTTGGGTGCCACTGACATTGATCCTCTCAAGGTTCCTAAAAAACATGGTGCTAAACCCTTTTTGGCTTGCTGCTTTGTCTACCACATATTTCAGCTCTTTGCTTATGTCTCCTGCACAACTTTTGCTTTTCAGATCTATCAAGGGTTTACTTCTCATCTAACAGATCTATACCCTATGGCCCTTTACTGGCTCACAGCCCAAATCCCCATTCTGTCTGGGAAACACTCCCACTAAACATCTGCAAAACAATTTTCCTCTCCTTCAGATCTCTGAAAATCCCTCACTCCCTAGTGGTATGCCAGGACCTGAGGCTGCCTGGTTACTGGCAAAGACTTCATTTTGTTAATGACAATTTGTCCCTCTCAATCTCTCTTTCATGGGCCTGAACCGTAGTGAGATGCTACAGAGGATATTCATGTGGCTTCATTAATTTCAGGCATTAATTTCAGTTGTCCTACACTTCCCCACCAACTGCATAGGGAGTTTATTTATTTAACTTAGGTAACAAAAATATCCGCCTGAAGATCCTTCCCCTCTTCCCTATGTCGAACCTCTTCTCAGAAGAAAAGTGTTGGAGAATTTTGTGTGTAGCACTGAAACAAATACAGGCATTGACAGGAGAGAACTTATTACAGGTGAGGATGAGGAGACTGGGTAATGTGGAATGGAAAGGAAGAAGAGGATGAAGTAGTGGGAAGGATGCAGAGATCCAGAGGCAGAAATTAACTGAAGAGTTCAAAGTGGAGAATAGAGAAATGCAGAAGAGATACTGAAGAAAAAGAAGAAGCAGAAGGCAATATGATGTTTTTCAGAGAAATGTTTGTAAGTGGGCAGGCAGGTAGGAAAGTTATGTTTAATGTAATACCAAACCCAAGTCTGGGAGGGAAGTGCTGGCAGTGATACTAAAAAACTTTAGCAGAAGACTATAAAGAGAGAGATAAATCCAAAGAAGGNCAATATTCCAAGGAATAACACTGTGCAAGAGGAATCTGAACCCAGCAACAGAAATGCTCATAAGAAAACCAGTGAAGCAAACACAGCAGTAAGAGAAGGAAAGGCACTAAAATATGATCTGTGTAGGCACAGAGATCAAAGGTTTCAGCTTGCAGCCTTGGAGTTTTTCCAGGGACTTTAGCGGGAGCAGTTTGTGCCTTGGGGCATTTGAAATTACTATTACAAGAAACTTTAGCCAAAACTTGTTCTCATAACTCCCATGTAAAAACTATGTATGTTCAAAGCTGCTCTGGGATGCATGCTTGCAGCCCCAACCCCGTTAATCCTGCATGGTAAAATTCTAGATGATTACTGCTTTCCCTGACAGACTTGGGTCTGTGCTCTTCATGAACTTAATCACTGTTTGGGTTGCACCTTGCCGCTGCAAATAGAACCACTGACCTACAAAGTACAGGAGCTTAACTCTCAGTAAAATAGATGCAGAGCAAGGTGTCACAGAGTTACACCATTCTCTGGAGAAGGTTCTGCACTTCAGAACTGTCCTTTAGATGGAGCAGTGGTTACCAGCTGAAATGGTTCCTGTACTTCCTTAATCAGTGAATTTTTGAACAGTGACTTTTGAAGGCTGTTCACTGACAGACTGTTTTCTCCCTTTCTTTCCTCCATCCTCTTTCATCCCAAAAAATGACCACAGAGCCTCTGAAAGCAACAAAAGCACAGGACAGGCTTGGCAGGACCTTTCAAAAGGAAAATATTCCCTCTCTATCTAAGTGGTTATGAATAACAATCTCTGCAGCACATGTAGTGCAGACTTCAAAGCCTTTGTCACTAAGGTTGTGTCAAAGCTGATTTGAAACACAGACTGACATGAGCGAAAGAACTGCCAGGAGATACAATTCGTGAGCAGAACAGATTGTCAGAGTATCTGTGGTCATTTCGGGTTAAGCTGCTTTTTATAAATGATTGGATTCCTTTCCTTTAAACTGTCTTCTACCTTTCTGTCTATCATTCCTCTTCCATAGGGAAGTGTGGCTTTTAATACTGCCCATGGTAAAGGCAAAGGGTGCAAAGCTGCTGAGCATCTTCTGAAATGGTTCTTCTGCAGTATCATTGGCACATGTGGCTGGAGTCCAGCTTGATACAGGTCCCCTGGGCACCACTGTTCTGGTGCAATGACCCCATCACTGCCTTTTCACAGGTTGCTGCAGATTTGCCTGACTATTTATCTGTGTTTGAATAAGATCAGCTCTGAAAACAAGGCTAGATTAAATCTGCTTGGCTCATTTCTGTACCACACCTTCTGTAAAGCACTCAGCTACTTGCCTTTCCCCCTCCTTGCAAGGGGAGCTCTTGTCGTCAGACCTTTGCTAACAAGATGCTAAGTGCTTGGATGCAAGGATGATGAATGTGAAATGGAAAGCACATGAAAGCAACCACCCAACAGTCATGCCACAGCTGAATGGAGTCCAGCCATTGTTAGGCTAACTACCTGGACATGATATTGCCCTTTCCAAACCCCAGTGGCCTGTGGTCCATCTCAGAGCCAAATACAGACACCTCCATCCACTTGAAAGAAAACCCATCCCAAAAAGCAAAGCTCCATAGGTAGATGTTACAGGCAGTTGGTGTGGAATGTTCTGGAGCCACCTTGCTGTCAGAAAAGCAGGAATTGTTGCTGAATCTTCTTTTCCTTTTGACCACAGACTGGTGACACATCTATCTCCGTTTGCTGCAGTTCTCTGCTAGAGGAGTGGTGAGCACACAGATTGTCAGCACTCACGTTGCAGTACAGTGAAAGCTCATAGACAAAATGGCCTCTCGTTCATCTTCACCTTTTGTGTGTATCTTGCTTCTGAGCAAAACCTCAAGGTATTTTGTCTAAACTAGCTGGCTTTGTGCCATGTAAGTGTCACATAATAATCACAGAGCAACTTTAGTACTTCTGGGCTCTAGAAGAAATCACAGAATCATGAAGTAATGTGTAAAAGTATAAGCAAGGAATATGGCAGAGCTCAGCCCTCTGCTTTTCAAAGAATGATAGAATTACTGAGGCTGGAAAAGCCCTCTTAGATCATGTAGCCCAGTCTGTGACCTAACATCATCACATTGGCCAGACCAAGTCACTAAGGGTCACATCCAGCCTGTCCTTAAACACCTCCAGGGGTGGGGACTCCACCACTGCCCTGAGCAGTCCCGTCCAGGGTCTGATCACCGTTTCCATGAGGAAGGGCTTTCTAACATCCAACCTAACCCTGCCCTGACACAGCTTCAGACCCTGCCCTCTAGTCCTCGTGCTAGTTCCCTGGGAGAAGAGCCCGACCCCCATCTGTCTACGGCTTCCCTTCAGGTAGTTATAGAGAGCAATAAAGTCCCTTAGACCCTTCTCTTCTCCAAGCTGAACACCCCCAGCTTCTTTTGTCTCTTTCTTCTCATCAGGCTTTCCCTCCAGTCCCTTCCTCGGGTTTTTTCTCCTTTGGACCCGCTTCAGACCCTCAATCTCTTTCTTGAAGTCAGGGTCCCAGAACTGCTCCCCAGTACTCAGGAGTGGAGCCGGGGGAGCTCACCAGTGCCCAGGCACAGGGGAAGAAAAGAAACATAGATATTTCTTGTTATCTTGAAACAAATCTACATGATTTGTAGTGGCATATTCTTCTTCTTACTCTTTTTATGTAGTATCTTCCTTTTAGAAATGGATGCCAATCTTTAAACTGAAATCTTTTACTTTCTATCCTGAAGTGCAAAAGTGCAAAAGTTCCTGAGGACATTTCTGGACCCAATACATTGTGACTAGGCCAGACAAAACTTTTTCAATGGTGTAGGGGTTTTTCTTTTTTTCATCTGTTTGCTTCACTTGACTTGTATTCTATGAAAATACAATATTGACAAAAATAATTTATCCCCCTGAAGCCAGGCAGAGTTATTTTTGTCTCATCTAGTTGGTTACAGATTTGTCAACTGGCTGGCAGCCTGAAGCCTGGTAGCCAAGTTGCCAAATTGTTCTTTATTTCTATTGATTGAACTTCTAAGAAATCCAGTGAGTAGGCAGGACATGTTTTTTTAGGAACCACACATGTGTGCAAAGCCAAACTTACCCCTGCTGCACAGAGCGTAATTTCACTGAGTAATTAAATCAGTTGGAACAAAAAGATCTCTCTGGGCTGCAAATAAATTAGAAGTTTCTGCTGCAAAGATAATTGAAAGACTGTGTGTCTTGTCCAAAGGCATTTTGGTAGTGGGAGCCTAAAAGGTGAGTCTGAAAGGTGATGTCAGCTACATTTAGATGTTTGGACTGGAGAGGCACTTTTTAGGAGAGGCCAGAAGCAACTCCCAGACTGCAAACTGCAAGGCAGCCTTCTTGGGGGTGGGAGCGCAGCCAGCAGGGTGCATAGGAGAAGCGCAACAGGTGAATCCTACATTGGCCATCATTACCCTCTAGGAAAGAGATCAAGTATGGTCTCCACTCAGCAGAAGGGGGTACATTCCACAGTTGCTAGAGTGGACATTAGAACCCAGATAAGTTCTGACAGAAACATATAGCTGTCCACATCACTGGCTGCAGGGAATGCCACAATCCTTCCCTGGTAGTGAGTGGCCATTATGATAACTGCTGTGTGCGCTGTGAGCAGGTGGATGGTCACCTCTGCAGGGTTGTAGAACTTCAAGAGGCAGCCAAAAGGCTGAGGAGTGTCAGGAAGGCAGAACAGGAGACTGACTGGTGGAGCCGGGCCCTGCCTTCCCTTAAACAGAAATTGGGGCACTCATCTGCTAAAACCCAGGTGGTCTGCTGTCTACCTGGAGCCCAGGTTAAGGATGTCACTAATACACATCCTAGCCTGGTGACTACCTTGGACTACGACCCACTACTCATTTTCCATGTAGGAGGAGACAAAGTAATGACTCCACAAAGTAATTGCCCTGTGCAATTAAAAGATACTTTAGGACCTGGACATGAGTGTTGAGATTCTGGGGCACAGGTCATCTTTTCCTCTGTTCTTCCAGTCTCAGGCAGTGACTTTGAAATAAACAACGAAATCCAGTCCACTAACACATGGCTCTGTGGCTGGTGTCACCGCCACAAATTTGGGTTCTTCAGCAATGGCATGGCCTACACAGCTCTGGGACTGGTGACACCAAACAGGAGACAGTGTTCTCAAAGAGGACTTAGGAGATTGAGGGGGTAATTGACAGAGATTTAAACTACATATGAAGGGGGAGGGGGATAATGTCATTGGGCTTTCATGTGGCAAGCTGTGGGTTGACACACCAAGGTTGGTGGTGTGGGGGGCTAGTAAGAGCCTTCAAGCCATTGCCATGAAGCATGCTAGGGACACTGCAGCACAGTCAAAGTCCCACAAAGATGATCCAGAGGTTCCTCAGGTAGTAGCAGCCAACAAGGAGGCATCAGGGAAACACCTTAAGGGAATTAAGAGGTGTTTCTCAGGAAAAAGGACATGGCTGCCTCCCCAGTTGAAATGCCTCTACACAAACACTTGCAGCATAGGCAACAAACACTATGGTGCAGGAAAGCTATGAGATAGTGTCCATTACTGAAAAATGGTGGGATGAATCCTACAACTAGAGTGTGGCTATTGGTGACTACAAGCTGTTCAGAAGGG
>VZRI01003259.1:0-16435 GCA_013397515.1 Upupa epops
ATTCTATGATTCTATGAAGAGACAGAACATCCATGTAAAGCCCTGCAGAGAGGAAGCATGAGCTCTGCTAACTGTGAAGTTTACTTGATGTGGCCCAGGAGATGCTGATGCACACATGCTATAATATTAACTATAGAGCTGCAATTAAAAACATTACTGTGAGGAGATTCCTAAGTTTTCTCTGACAGAAGGTGGCAGTTTGCCAAGAACAATACATATTTATCTTTCCTTTCATTAAATCCTTGCCAGCAGCTCTCTGCAACACTGCACACCTGCCTGAAGAACACCAACCATCCTTGGTTATTTCTTACCAACTGTCACTACAATCAGCCTAAACACAGGTACCACCATTGCCTCCGAACAAATCAAGTCTCTTCTTGACTACTGAATTAAGTACTTTTACAGAACTGTTCCTGCCTGCTTTGACATCCTTATACAGACACATACAACAAAGACTTACCTGGCACTCCAACATGGTTTTCCACACAGCGGATGTAATTCTGGGCCTTGGGTGGGAGGTCCTCCCACTTCCGTGCACTAGTTGTGTCAGTTTTCCACCCAGGCATTGTTTCATACTCTACTTCCACTTTCTGTAGTATCTCCTGATTAGCTGTAGAAGAACATTTTTTGTCAGTTGAATTTAGTTGCTGCACTGACTGCATTTAAAATCTGATATATGAAAAAACAGTGTTTCTACTGGTTGGTTCATTCATTCATTCTTAACTGAGATTAATTTCTATTACTTATGAAGGTAATTCTGATTCTAGAGGACCCGGGATTCTAGTTTCCTATTCTAAAACCTGTAGGAGGTACTCTATGTTCTCAGAAGACTACAGTGTTATTCTGAGGAAACAAATTATTTGCAGTGTACAATAGTGCCACTTTTTGGTTTAGATTTGCACATAATAAAATTGAAGTCATCCTGTACTGACAAGGCAGTAGTATCTCAAATGTTATCTCATTTACAGAATGGGGTTAACTCAGACTTGCTGAAGACCCTGATGTCTGCAAGATTTCCCCACTGGAATTCTCACTGCATCCACAATCTGAAACTACCTCAGTGGTAGGAAAGCCATCTGCTGCCGAACCCTCTTCTGCTAGCCCATTGCTGCCATGCCTCTAGACTCTTCCACACCTCAACAGAACAAATCCCTCATCTTGGCACAGACAGCTACAGGTGACTTGAAAACATCATTAATGTAAGAAAACTACATATTATTACATCTTTAAAACTTGTAGCATGTATCATATTATGAGGCAATACATGTTTGTATAAGCCATAATGCTGCTGTTATATTATGTATAACATGAGCAGCTTTGTTCTGCTTATACTTGTCTCATCTTCACGCAGCTTCAGCACCAGTTTTCTTTTCACTTCATTAAAGGTTGTTGTCAATGATACATGGTCACCAACTCGAGATTTGCTGACTTCAAGTTCTCTGGTGTTGCCAAAGAAAATCTGTCTAACAGGACAAGACAAAAGCCCTAGCACAAGATTTCATTTGCTCTGAACTTCCTGTGATCATACACAGGGATGCAAGATGAATGCAAATCACTAATGTACTGATAAAGCAGTCTTTACACTGATGCTGCAGTCCCATGAATTTCTACAGAAGGTCTAGCACCAAAGAAATAAAGCCTAACAGTCTTTTCTAACAGGTGTGACTTAACAGGTAAGTGAGAGAAAAATGAACTTGGATATTAAACATACCTGGAAAATATGGAATTCTTTTTCCACCCAGTTTGTAAGCAACACCAATTTTAATTTCATCCAGGACATCGAGAATATCCAGTTTTGTTAATGCCAAACTGTACAGAAAAACATCAGTTAGAATTACACACATGGTGAATCTCCTCTTTAACAATTTTCACGTGCCTTCATCCCCTCAAGCCCCCACCCTTCCTTTCTTTTTAGTTTTGTATTCACAAATCCAGTTCAGGTAACCCAGCAAGCAGAAATACACAAACATTAAACTCTGAGCACCAATAAATGTATTCACACCTCTAGGATGGATCCCTGACTGAGGTACCAATACACATTTCCAAATGTGTGGTGTTCTGCTCAGCACATGAAAACATGAGCTACTGTGCAAAGTGGCACTGGCATGGGTGAGTACGACATCACTTTACATCATCGCTAGTGGTTATTTCTATTACTCCTATAGATTCACAACAACTAAAAGACTTATTAAATAAATTAGACTTTTTAAAAGCAGACTTTGCAAGCATAATTGAGCTACTAAAATCGCATATGCAGTTCAGCAAGAAGGATCCCAGCCTGACTTTCATTGTTAGGCCTGTGCTATCAGAGCTGTCAGTTTAATGAAACTTTTTGATCCTGTGAATGAACACACAGGAACACAAAAACGGAACCTCAAGACGACACTGTAGTATTCACTGATCAGAATAAAACTGCATTTTAAATCGAGTCAAATTATGTAGAAACAATAAGCCAAACACATTGCTTGGTAAAAGGATGAGTAGCTAAGGATTGAGGCAGGCTTGTGCATTACAGCCCATGCTGTAGGTGCTCAGTCTGTATGTGATGTGGTGATTAAATGGTAAGATCTTTTGGAGATGAAAGAGCATAGAGCCAGTTCTTCAACTGTTTTCAAGCTTTTCACTCCCCACATTTTTTAACTGTCGCAGTTACCAGAGATAATATAGTTCTTTTTGAAAGAAGTACGGTAGTTGTATAGGACTGAAATGGAAGGAAACGTAATGCCTTCCTAAGATGTTTCCACATAAACTAGAGCTGTAAAAGTTAAAGCAAAATACAAAGTGAAAAAATATTTTAAAAACAATTCTAATCAATTAGTGAGCAAAGAACATTGTTCCTTTGTAACTTCAGTAGCAGGAACGACATTAAGCCTCAGTTTGTAAGACATTAAAATGTCCAGGGACGTGTGCTTCCCTGTATCACCAAGTTTGCCTGAAAGTAATGACTAAGTATCACTTTATATGAACAAATTAATGAAACTTGTTCTGAAAAGACAGATCCATAATCTGTTATAAATTAATGGCTTGTGAATAGCTACTAGCATTTTAAAGCTTTAGACATGTCTAACTTGATGGTGTTATGGTCTTGAACAGTTCCTTTAAACATCCACTTTTCCTTTAGAATGTCAGTTTACTATTGTTAATTATGAAGCATTTATCAGCCAATTAGTCCCTAAGAAAATAAATCTCAGCTTGTTCAAGGCAGAATTTTGTAACACAATATTAGACTGCATCTTTGTAAATAAAGGAACCTGTCAGGACTGAAATGAAAGCTGCGCCAGTTGCTGTACACCTTCTGTCATTCCACTGATTTCACCTAAAGACGTAGTGGTTTCCAATGATGCAGAATTGGTTCTCCAAGTATGATTCAGCAGAGCTAAGCAAAGGTCAAACCTAGCAGGTTTTAGACCATAATGTGTCAGTATGAAAGCACTGGATCAGGAACACCAGAGCAAACTCTTAGAAAATTCTTGTACTGATCCAAAATACACTGGGCTATCTGATGTAAGCAACATGAAAATATTAGGAAAAAAGTAACTACTTGGATGTTGTCAAATCACTTGATTTGAGAAAAAAAGAAACTCAAAGCAATTATCATTAGCATTAAGACAATTCTCAGTTGCCCACTGGGAATTATTTTATTGGTTAAAATGCAAAACTTTACTGGACTTATATTAATGTTACCTACGCATTTATTCTGCGAAGCACAAAAATATCACTTCCAAATGTAGTGCAAAATCTGTGATGCTTACGCAGTGAATCCGTTGATCATATGAGCGTATTTCAAAATGACAAGATCTAACCAGCCACAGCGTCTCTTTCTGCCTGTGGTTACACCCCATTCATGGCCCCGGGACTGTAAAAGATCTCCAATTTCCTAAAAGAAGGTAGAAAGAATGCAGATAGACTGTCACTGAAAAATAACAAGCCATCAAAGATAAACAAATACAGATGAACAGCAAGACAAATACAGTGGGGTTCAATTTCAAGGCTTGTTTTTAGGGAAAAAGTTTTATTAGGAGGGGACTAAGGTGGAGAACACAAGATTTCTGTATTTAAATATTACCCCCAAAAAGTACTTATTTATTAATAACTACATTTCATGTGCTAAGGAAACATTTTTTTAATTCTTCCTCTGATGGGAAGACTCCATGACAATTCAGCCCTGTTCTTCATTTTTTGTGTGTGTTTATGTTCTTCATTTCAGCTTTTGTCATTTAGTTTTTTTGGGAGCAACACTGCAGATGTTTGGTGCTTATGCAATGTCTAGGTCAAGACACTCCTTGACCCTGCCCAAGGTTCCTAAGTTCTACTACAGTATGAGACTGTCAATTGTCCCCTTCAGGCTGACAGCACTTACAATGCTGTAAATTAAGAAGAAATAAATGTTGTGCTCATGATTCATATAACTAAAGCATGTAATGATTTCATTTGAGCCATTTGAGAAGGGGTTTAGTGACTAAATCTTCCAATTAGATCCAGATCACTGACCTAGAGATCACTGCGTGCAGAGCTCATGATTGATACCCCGAGCTTTCTATTTCTATTTTCTTGCTAATAGAAATATGATGGACAGTTTAAAAGAATCAAAATCTCTCCCCTTCTGGTTATTGATCAATCTGTGCATGGCTGGCCGATGAGCAAACCACGTTTATTCTATAGATTGCAGAGAACACGGGCTGTTAAGCACACAAGTTATGTCTTGTCATTGAAGCATTTCTGTGATGCACTGACAGTACTAGCCTACAACAAACTCTTGCCACAGAAATGCACCTAGTGGCTTTACAGAAGAGTGGCTTTTCTGTACATGAGAGCAATTGCTTGGCATTTTGCCAGCTGTATGTAACATTCAACCTACATTGATCTGCTCGGTGGGAAAGGCTCCAATTCCCACCCGAGTAGTGTATGCCTTTACCACACCATACACATCACCGACGTTCTGGGGAGGAATACCGAGCCCAGTGCACACTCCACCAACAGTGCAGTTTGATGATGTCACAAACGGATACGTGCCTGCCAGAAAAGCACAACAATCAACCCTCTTTCTGCAATGACAGGAGACAAAGACTGATTTTCACAGAATCACAGAAACATTTAGGTTAGAAAAGACCTAAAAAACCATAAAGCCCAACCTTTAACACTACTCTTATCACCCCTAAAACATATCTCTAAGCACCTTATCTATACAACTTTTAAACACATCAAAGGATGGTGACTCAACTTCCTCCCTGAGCAGTCCATTCCGATGCTTTACAATCCTTTCAGATAAAAGATTTTTCTGGATGTCCAGCCTAACCCTCCTTTGACGCAGCTTTAGGCCATTCTCTCTAGTCCTATTGTATTTTACTTGTGAGAATAAGCCATCACCTACCTCTCTACAATGCCCTTTCAGATAGTTGTAGTTTCCTTTATTAGTTGAGATTTTTCACTTGTATTTGGCTTTAAGGCTCAACTGAAACAGCAGACAAAGCACAGGGCAATTTCTTATTATTAAACATTGCCATTTGGCTTTGGAGAACTAATTAAGCCTTTCATCCTGAAATTGCTTACTCCTGTATTGAATAATACATATCCATGTTCCTAAAGTTCCACAGAAATCACTCAAAATAAAGGCTTTTTCCACCCAAATAGCTGACTCACTCTGGCAATTTATGTAAGCATATTATTGGTGAGGAAGTTCACACAGAGAAACAAATTAAATACTTTCTTATACTTAAGCTGGTGTCCAGTATGCGCTGTTCTGCTACATCAGCTTTTCTGCAATCACTCTTTGCAACTTTCACTGAGGACTGCCCATATGGGAAAAACTTAAAAGCATCTCAATACTCCTCAATACTAAGCACTGGACCTACTATAGGCTGCTGCTGCCATGTAAAGCTTTTTTCACTGTCCTGTGTATCACACAAACTATTTCCGCTACTTTCACAGAGAGCCTGGTGTAAAAGGTCACAGACCAAAAGTCACAAGTGCTCTACACTGAATATCAGCAACAGGTTTTCTAAGTCTTAAGAGGTTATTCATGATCTCTACACTGTGAGTCTGGATGAGAGAATCTCTCCAGTGCTCTTCAGTTCTTCAGTTTATAGAGATATAATTGGTTTAATTAGACTCTTGGTAAGAAAGCAGAGCACATATAAACTGAAGAAGCTAGACTTACAGGTTATCTGAAGCAGTTTAATCCCCACACTGTTGCAAAGGAATTATCTCAGCAGCACTGCAATGGGTTCCTGGGCTGTATGCCTGTGTGCACACTCATTGACACGTAATAAAGGCAAGAATATTTGACTTAGCTAGAATAAACTTTGGTAAAAATCAATATTTAAAACCTAAGTCCTTAGTCCTGTTAATGATACTGTCTCTGGCTTATGGTGCTGTACTGTTGGGTGATCTGTTCCTCACATAGGAAAGACTCTTTTGTTTCTCTATTTTCCTGTTTGCAAAGCTGATATAAAACACAAATCAAAATACAATTTATCTCTCAGAAGTTAAATTGAGTTTAGAATTTAGCTTACCAAAGTCAATGTCAAGTAATGCTGCATTGGCTCCTTCAACAAGGATCTTCTTTGGGGAGCCATGAAGAGCTTCGTACATAAAATAGATGCCATCTCGAACCATGGGTCTTATTTTTTCAGCATACCCCTGCAAATTTCACCAGACATGTCAGCTTCCCTGGACAATGGCTGGAAGCAGGGAACACCGTGTACAAGTTTGAAACATGAAGCATAGAGAAAACCTCAGCACACCAGATTCCATCACTGTCACAAGTATCAAAAAATATCTTTAAAGGTAGAGTGTCAGCTGTGAACAATAAAGAGACAAATCCTGGAAAAGGCAAGCACTTTTTTTTCAGCCTCCACTCTCCTTCCACACTCATGACAGGTGTTTTACCAGTGGCTCTTCTGAATTTATTTATAAAAATGACATTTTTCTTCTAATACCAGAATCTTAAAATGCAATGTTCACACACAATTCCCTGGGAAATATGGAAGTCTCTCACACAGAGTAGATCTGTCATGGCTGGACACTGCTAACTGCAAATGTCACCCTGTACTCCCTCTTGGCTACTTTAATGAAACTGATACTGTATGTCAAAAAGGCAAAACATTATAGGAGAACGTAATAGTTTGCAAAATTAATTTAAATGCCCACAGTAAGAGAACAGTATTACTAAATACAGCCACTGCTTATTACAAAGTTTTATAAGAATGGAAATACACATTTTTTCATTTAAATTAAATAAATAGTTTACTAAGTAGCAGTTCTGGTTTAAACTTTTTAAAATTAAGACAAGCTCATTTTTACTTTTTAAATGAAAACAAGTATTACTTGTTGCTCTGTACTTTCCCTGAAACCAAGGAAATACTACGGGAGTTAAATCCTTACCTTTAGCTTTTTCAATTGCCCCTCTGTATCTATTTCCAGCGTGGGAAACATTGACTTGTACTGTTGTGCAAGGTTTTTAAATCTGTAAAATATTGATTTTGTATCTGTGAAGAACCCCGTCACTATTCGTAGAACCTTTGCCAAGAACTCAGTTTATATTACACACACTGTGTACTGAGAGCTACAGAGAGAAAATACATAGAACTTCTCAACCAGTGGATTTACCAGTGCACTATATTAAGCTTTTAATCAAGAAACTCAGAGAAGGACAGGAAAGACACGCACACAATCCTTCCAATTTTCTTTTCCTTCTAGACAATTTTTATATAATAAATTTAGACATGTTTTGAAAATTACCTCCTTAAAAGCAAAGTCTGACAGCCCAACCGCATTGATCTAGCACAGTATTTAGAGAGGAAAATAGTTGTACCTTGAAGAAAATTCATCAAAGTCAGACAGAAGGTCACAGATTCGGAGGCCCGTTCGTGCAGCTTTGGAAGAATATGTTGGTCCAATCCCCTTCTTTGTTGTGCCAATACTAATTAAAAATAAATCCCCAAATACATATAAATATGCTTTACGCCAAGTAATTGTGTTCAAGCTCTTTAATGTGCCATATACTAGGTGGCAGGTCTGAGACATTAAAAAACGAGTACAGTTCTAGAATGAAAAAAACAATGCAATAACAAATATATAGTCATGAACATGCTCCCCTGGGTTTGTACTGCTAATATTCATGGCATATCGTAGAGCATTAAGCCTTGGCTCTGGCAGCCACAAGCTTAGTTGAAACTATGTATGTATATACATATACAGCAATAACTGTACATAATGAATACTACCCTGGGTTTGAGTGACCAAATCAGCTCCCTATGGCTTTGACATGATTCATACATCTCTGTTTTGATGAACCGTTGCAGCTTTTACCTTCATGAGGATAAAAATGAAACTATTACCCTACCCACATACCTATTTTCATGCATTTTAGAAATACAGTAGTTTTGACATCTCCGTTTGTATGTTGTTTAGCTGAAATTGTCCACTGGGATCAAAAACTAACAGTGTAACAGAGAGAAAAATACAGTTTATTCACACAACCCTTTGTTCTTGCAGAAAACATAATAATGAGGTGTGAGTGCTACAGTGCTAGACTGTAAGATTAAAATCAAATTAGAAATTAGTATATTCGTTAAGTAGAAGTGAATATATGATACAACTACAGGTGTAGAACCAATACTTCAGAAATAATTTAAAAGAGAATCACAGCACTGATACTAAATTGTATTGGAAGCATCATTTTAGTGGAAATCAGTTTTGAGGATTTGTAGGAATTTCGTAATAACTCTACATGTTGCAGAGAACTGGCAAATAGAAACTCATAAAAACTGATACATTGCCTTTTCTGTAATCCTTCCTGAATTTGAGTTCATCACTAACATAAGGAGACACACAAAACAGTCTAGTAACATCAACAAGGTTCTTTACAGATAGATTGTGTTTGTTTTCCAGAACTAAACCACTAGTGCAAACTTGCATAATTATTAAGGAAGCGAAGGTGTTGAAAGTATTTACTTTTTTCCTTCTTGTGCTTGACGCTGCACTTCCTGGAGCCCATCTACTGCCTGGTGAAAGTCAAACACTGCAATGGAAAATCAAATAGACACAGTGGGAGGCCAAAAGAGAAAAAAATTGTTTAAATCAGAGTTATCCGTGATTTCCAGTCAATGTGCCTTTGTTAGCACTAACTATGCACAGGCCTCCTGCTAAAACAAACCTTAAACATGATGAGAACAGGTAAAAAGCCACTCTTCAGCAGATACAGATTCTATTATTATGCTTCAGATTCACAACAGATAAAGAGGATGCATTAGATCAAACACATAAATGCTCGCTGAAGTATATAATGTATTATACATTATATAATGTATGATAATGTAGTGCAGTACCACGAGCTAAGCAACCACTTGTGAGATTTTTTAACCCTGTTCGATCACTTACCTAAATGTGCTCTATCGGATATAATCAGTCTTTTCTCCCAATCTTTTAAACCTGCCAGAAGATATGAAGAAAAGTACAATATCAGCTACATTGATGAGTCAAACTTCAGTTTTTTCTATGTCTTCTAGCTTAGATAGTTTCTTGTCAGGAAAACTGTAGACAAAATAGACAAAACATAAGCAAATATCATGTGACAGCAATGTTTTCATTAACAATTTGTTCTCATTTTACTTTCTTGGCTTTGCCGTTTCATTACTCACAAAGACACTCACTTGTCTTCCTAATGCCAGAATGCTGTGGCTTACATGTAATTCTTATTTTAAGTAAAGATTCTTCTCTGATTTGCTCTACAATAAAGCACTTAAATTCAATTTGTGCTTCAGAAAACAGACAATGTATGTATAGGAATCATAAAATGATTTATGATGCAAGGAATCTCAGAAGGTACTCTGGTCCAAAGTCTCACACAAAGCGGAACCTACTGAGTTTACACATGGGTACAGTAATGGGATTAAATCATCCCGCTTTGAGGTTAAAGGCAGTTTTACCACACACTTTAGGATTTTATTTTCTATCTATTGTGGCATCAAATGCCATAAAGTTCCCTGAAACTGCTCGCTAAAGCAGTTTTGAAAACCTGTCTGAAGACAAAATAATTTCATGTTTAAAATATTGGTATTCTTACAATTTAAAATCTAGAATGTTATTGTATTGAATTTTATGGTCAGAAACAAAGGCTTAAAAAAACTCCCTTGGTCTGTCTGCCAATATAAAGAACAGTTAAAAGTTACTTGGTACATACCTTTCTTTTCATTCTTTTCAGCTTCTTCAAACAGGCCTGGTAAATGTATAACCACTCCATTACCTTTGGGAACATAAATAATTTGTTTTGAAGCAAGAAATAAAAGTTATTCTTAAGACGTAAGCTGTGTGAACACTTGCCATTTGAAATATTGTTCAAAAGGCAAGAGGGAGTTTCTCACATTTCTCACAAAGTCATCACAGGGACTTTTTGGATGAACTGCCATTTTGGGTAGGCAGCTACGAGCCTGCTAAAATCAGAAAACACAGAGCCCGCTTGTTTCAGATGAGAATGTGGGAATGTGGGCCCTGCTCCAAAGCACACTGAGGTAAGCGGATTCTTGTCTTTGTGGTGGACTTTGCACCATGACTTCAGCCTCAATTGTTCACTGGTAGAAACTTAAAGAAGCCTGTGGCCTTACAACACCAATCAGCCTGTGTGAAAATATTTACATTTTCTTCAACATTCATGCATCTGTTTTAAACTGCACAAACCAGTACTGTAGTACCTTGGCAATGCCTCCTCCCTGCTTTGGAGCTACAATATAGAATCCACAAGCAATACAAAGCATTGAGCGTCCCTACTGACCAGACACAGAGGATTGAATGGGCTGTAAAAAGCTGCCACTTCTTCCTTGGGAGCATTAGAGGGTCTCTGATCTCACTCTGAATGTAGTATAACTGCTAAGTTGGAAAGCAAGACTACAGACCACATTTAGCAGAGAGAAAAAACATGCTTGGAAGTTATCAAATGGAACAAAACTAAAACTCCATTCACTGAAACTTCCACTTATTTCTTGCCCATTCTGTATGCAATTTTTTCTATCAGAAACAATCATAATTTTGGGCAAGTAAAAGGCTTACATTTGCCTGTCACTTGTGAGTTCAACATACAGTAAGCAATGCAAACTTTTAATGATGCCACTAGCATTGAATAACTTCACATCACCCTTAAGAGCTGGCAAAGTGAACAAAAAGACCCTGGATGACAACCTTCCAGGCACAGCCCTTGGGACCTTTTTTCTGGAGATGCCAGAGATAAACTGTATTGTTTACTAAGCCTAAGGGCTGAGCTTTGTGTCTTGAAAGAACAGCACATATATTTCTGAAAGCATAGGAGAAATGTGCAAAAGGGTGGAATCCAAATAAGTACCATATATGAACAATGTGACACATAGAGGAGGCTCTCACTTTGTTTTCAAGTAGCAGAAACTAAACTGACACTAAGTACAATAACTCATGTTAAAGCAGCAGTGAAATAATGAAGAGTTCAAGCTAAAGCAAATCTATACGTTTTTATTTTCTTGCTACTATAAAATATAGTCGCAGCTACCCACCATGTAATGTCATTTTATTTTAGAAGTCTCAAAATTGTCTTACCAATAAAAGAAATTGCCTTTGGATTAATTATGCCACTAGGAAACAGGTGAAAGTCATACTCTTTTCCATCAACAACCACAGTATGGCCTGCATTATTGCCACCCTGCAACAGAAAGAGAGACCTCAAGATCAATGGTCTGAAGCCACCACTCAACCCTGAGCAGATGATTTGGCAAGATTTATTTTATTCATTTACACATTCATGTCTTAGGTCACTGCTTTCTCCACCTTAATGCTTCTCAGGATGTTGTGGTATTGTAAAAAGGGCTCAGACAGGACAACTAAAGGGATGAAGCACCTTAGCCAGCACTGAGCAGAATTATGAAGCAGAATGATACCATTGCGTCAAGGCAGGACTGGGGCTTCACGGATTTGATAAAAGGTCTGAATCAAGTACAGGTGCCCAGAATTACGCTTCTAGTATCTACTGAGGGGAAAGTGAGACAGTTACTGGTAATTTGCAAATAATTAAGAGTACTACTTGAAGGAATGGAGTTGACACATGAAATGTATGTGAGAAAGGACAGTCATTTATAAAAATCAGTAATAAAGCATGTTCTTCCAAAGTTTCCTTCACTCTTTCATTTACCCATTTGTTTGCATGTAACATACATGAAAACAGCAACCGAGATTCCTTTCAAAATGTGGATAGGTGCTGAAAGACAACACTAAGAAAATAAAAGCTACTGATTTTTTTTGTTTGTTTGTTCTGTAATCAATGTCTTTTAATCAGTGGAATGAAGGACAACATTAAGAAATAGGACATTAAATATGACAAAGGTACTCCTCATGTTTTGGAAGTTGTGAGCTCAACAGTGAAGTTTAGAAAGAAAACCTAACCAGAGAGAGCTGTGTCAGTTGTATCAGCAAAACTGGTGCATGCACAAATTTCATTTGGAGTTCTGCTAATGCAGGGTTGAAACTTGCTGGGAGGATCCTGAAGGAAGCAGATGGGTGTTTTGCTTCCCTCCCTCACAAAACAAGGCAGTTGTAGGAACCTGGATCCAGTTCAAATACTGTGATTGAATGGATTGCAGTGGTTCAAATGTCATTTTATTACAGGCTTGAGAAAGAGGCTAGCAACTTCTGAGGCAGCTAGCTTTCCTTTTCTTCTTGCCTGTATGCGATGGCAAGATGGAAACTTAGAAGGAATTAACTCAATCATTTAACACTGATTTAGTCTCCACTACAAACAATAAATAGGGAACCAGGCTCCTTTGAAAGCAATTATTGTCACTCATGTTATAGTTATATTCTGCTTTTCTTAATCAACATGAACAGATGAAATCAGGCTTGAGGACTCACAGCATGAGATAACAGCATTCTTGAATTACAGCCAGAAGCATTTCACATATCCTAAAATTTTAGGAGATGGAATATAGCAGTATAAGATGGTTTATGAAAGACAGCTTGTGCTTTTGGAAATTTTTCCGAACAACTGGTACCCAGACAAATGCTGTAGCAAATGCTTAAAAAAAGACCACTGATCAATCAGCTGTGAAAGCTTACATACATTAAAAAATGCTGAAGCACAGAAACACCAGCAGATATGAAACACACTTTAGCTGGCATAATCTCTGAATCTACTTTCAGACCCTCTGGACAGATAGCAACAGCATAAGCCAAAGATTCAGGGGCAGACCTTATGTAGAGTACTACAATTTACAGATAGTGTTGACAGCTCTGAAATAGTTTTTGTGTACTGCTCATGCTGGTCTATTTCCTAAACAAGTGTCTTCTGATTACATTTTTACAGTTCAATTGACTACATTGGGTAGCAGAGCACTCAATCACCTAACAGATGTGACCAAACTTGCAAAACATACTGCAGGGCTGCTGACACACTTTCTGGTCATCTCAGCAACTTCTCATGCTGTTTCATAGGTACTCTAACTGCAGGTATTGAAAATGTTTACTCCTTTTCTAATTCTAATTGAGCTACAGTTGAGGTCTGTATTAGCAATTTCTCTCACTGACAAAGTTAGGGGAACCTAAAAGCTTGTATGAGCTTCATCTGAAGATTACTTGATTGAAGGGGAGAAAGAGCTAACCAATACACTACAATCACATACACACTTCGCTTTCTTCAAATATCACTTCATTAAATTGATGTCAACACTAACACATCTAGTGTCTGGACTCCCAGGATTCTTCTTCCTATTGAACCGAGAGAACTTTGGTGATCCCTGCTTGGCCTTTGCTTCAAATACAGCTCTGCACAATGTGCTTCCATTTAACATCCTCACTCAGCTCACACAAGCATTGTGGGGCACTGCTGATCTCAACTGAATTTTATTTACTTTCATCATTTGCAGCTTTCTAGGTCTGTATAGGTGATATCTGCCTTCCTTTTAAAGCAACAACTTGACAGGATAATCAGCACAGACACTGATTAGGGTGGAAAGTCTGTTGCAAAGAAGGAACAATTTGAGGAGCTGAAGCTCCCAGTAGGAGGTAAAGGGGTAATGGGCACAAACTGGAGTGAAATAACTTTTATCTAAACATAAAGAGGAATTTCTTTACTTTGAAAATGGCAGAGCACTGCAATACGCTGCCCAGAGAGGTTATGGAGTCTCCTCTGATGACACTCAAAATCTGCCTGGGTGTGATCCTGTGCAACCAACTCTAGGTGAACCTCCTGTAACAGGACAGTTGAACTAGACAATCCCCAGAGGTCCCTTCCAGCCCCTAACATACTGTGAAGCTATAAAACACCAAGAGTACAAGTATGACAGCAATGTTGAATATGTTGAGCATCCATTTCAACCTGAAATCTTCCTTACTGCTCCTGCAGTCAATCCAACATGTTTAACAGTACTTCTGTCCTTTCTGTTAAGACACTTAATCTCTAGCAACTCTGCTAAAACTGTACCAAATGCAGGAATTTTACCAGTGCAGGTGACTGGGGCTATCAGTTACAGTAACCAGTGTCAACCAAGTGGTACTTGAGAACTAGAAAGTACTGAGCATGCCAAAGGAAACAGCATAGATCCTTTGCTCTAGTAATAAAAAGCCATAAAATTCAAGCTTAACTCCAGCAAGCACGCAAAAAAAAAAAATCTTCCTTTCCAGGCCCTGCCTATATACAGCAGAACTTTTTGACTGTGCATGACCGCTGTTCTTCATTAGTGTCAGAGCAAATAAATAATTATTTATAAGAGCATTTGATAGGCGAGAGAGTTCTTCACATTCAAATCAGGCACCTAAGTAAAAATAACTTGAATGAAAGTCATTCATAGACTGCAGTGGGGAATTAATATTCAGCCTCTTTAAAGGATCCACATTTCTTAGCAAATCCAAAAGTAGTGGGCATTGAGGCTCTACTAACAGCGTTAAATATCCATAACTGCAATGTATTTTACCTAAGGAATGGTGCAAGCAATGCCTCCTTTCTTCTAAAATCAAGCAGACCACCAGCAACAGGGTTTAAATTCAAGAACCTAAAATGCTCAGCAGAGCAGAACATGGTAATGCTTGGTCTATATTTTATTTAGTTTTTTTTAAAAGCACTTTTAAAATTGGTCCAGAAAACAAATCAATTTTTTGTGAAAGATTTTAATCTTTATTTTCAGATTTCTAATAACTGAAATGTAAAGTCACATATTGTCCCACTACCAGAATAAGCTAGAGAAACTCAAGCTACCTCACAGAACATTCTTATGAGGTTTTTTTCAGTGCACTAGTTTATTTAAAAAAAAAAAATGCATTACCAAGCTTATGTGTTGATCTACTTATGATACTGAGTTCTTGCACTGAAGTGATATGCTTAACTAGTCCGTAATATGTGAACAAGAGAATGGAATCAATACACTAAATTGGGAGTCTAGTACATCTTGCCTATGTTTCCAATTGTAAGCTGGGATATATGCTATCTTTTAGGGAATTAGCAATTATTACAAACAGGCTGGCAGGGCAGAACACAGTCCTTATCTTTTTAGTAGACATAACCCTTCCCACGTGCTCAGCCATTTAAAGTCTTGTGGTTTGCTCTGAATTGTTTTTAAAATCATCTCTTTATTCTCTGCAGCCAAAACACCCCAAGACAGAGACACCAGTGAAGCTGTGCTCAGTACCTGCAGCAGCACCTCTCATCTCAACCATAGCCTTACAATACATGTTTGAAAAGGAATAAGATATGCCCTGATGCTCAGATGTGTTTCTGATGTCTTTTACTTGCTAGGTTCTATACAGGAGACTGCATGCTGCATGTCACAGGAGTGTTTCCAGCTACTCAACTGGTTAGCATATCTTCCATTTACTCAGTGCTTCCCATAGTGCCCAAACATGACTTATAAACCTGATGATAGTCTCAAACTATAACAAGAGAATGACCATGAAACAGCTGTGTCTCAGAAGGGTCCCGCAGTGATCAGTTCTCAGCCTCTTTCAGTCAACAGTGTTAAATCAATGTAAAAAAAAGTGGAAATTCATTAGTGAAGATCTACAGCAAACAAAACTCTTCTGTGAGCAGTGGGTACCAGCAGGGCACAGCAGTCCTTGCTCGTGGGCCAACTGCTATATGCAATGATCCTATAAAACATTGTGGCCAAAGTCACAGGAAATAAATGAGAAATAAAAAGGTAGGCCAAACTTTGGATGGTGTCTTGGGTTATGGAATATAAAATCTGTATTCTATTTTCATCTGCTGAAAGCAGTTGAGAAGCTATGTGGTTTTGTCTCTTGTAATTCCAGGGGGATGGGGGAGTGAATGCCTTTTACTGACCCAATTGTTAAAACCAGGGGGGGCAATGTTTCTTATCTATCTTCTGCTGATGGACCATTAAGGCTCATATCATCCCACTGTGAGACGCCCCACTCAGTGAGGGGAGCTGACCATTTCCCACCTGCATAAAATGGGACTCAGGAACACTAC
>VZRI01003259.1:16558-55920 GCA_013397515.1 Upupa epops
TTGTCTGGTTGTTTGTGTGTACTATTGGTGTTTTTAGTGTTCTTAGTAAAGAATTGTTGTTCCTTTTCCCAAATCTTTTGCCTGAAAGCCCTTAAATTGAAAAATTTTAATATTCTGGAGGGAGGGGGTTGACAGTTTCCATTCCGAGGGAGACTCCAGCTTTCCCTAACCGATAGCTGTCTTCCCAAACCGAGAGAGTAAGGTATCTATGTTAGGAAGCGTGTGGAGTTGTATGAGCAACATCAGGATTAAAGCAAACGTCACATGCATAAATGGGAACAACAAGCGAGAGTAGAGGGATTATGTTACCTCTTCTTTTGGCAGGGGTGCAACTGGTACTAGAATACTGTGTCCTTGTTACTCAAACAAGATTGCAAGATGATCCCTTCTAGCATGGTAATCTATTAATATATAATCTATGAATTGGAATACTAGCTACAAACCAATAGTTTGGACAGTGTGAAAACAAATGCTGTGATTCCTATCTACATCTTCATACTTGGCTGTCCAGCTCTAGCACTTCCATCCAACAGTGAAACAGAACATTTTCTGAAATTCAGTTGCATCTGCAGGTCAAATACCTCTCATTACACTATGAAACAGACTGTAAAACACCTTGGTCTTCTTATATGGATTAAGTCATTTTATTTGAAGTATTTTCTATGCGATTCTGAATAAACAAGAGCAAGCACTATAATCTGAAGTCTTCTTTCTATTCATAGTTTAATTAATGACAAATATTTCTAACTTACATTAGCAACTGCCTGGAACTAACCTGAATAAATACAGCTAGTAAGTGTTACCAGCACAAACAGGTTTGATATGAACTCTATAATAATATGGAAACATTGCCTTTCTTTGGAACATCATTGATTAAAAAATACACCACAGGAGAGAAATGCAGCCATTCAGTGTTCTGAACACTCAGGCCCTTAGACACAGTGTTATAAAACCACCAGGGTGTGAAACCTTTTCCTCAGATGACTACACACGCTATAAGTTCTGCCTGGGAAGTTGGTGCCATGGGTGTGTTACAGTTTCTTTTATTGGAAAGTTTCTTTCTTGTACAACTCTGCACATAATTTTATAACTGACTTGCATCTGTTCAAGTGTGTTCCTGCTGAATCCCTTCTCACTATCCCACAGAATCAATAAAATTCACAGGATCCCACCTACCCACTTACAGTAGTGATCTCTTCAAAACCTCTCAAATTCCTATGGAAGGAGACCTTCTGAAGCCTAATGAGATTGTTTGTGTTTGTAATCACACTCTCCTGTGAAAAACCGAGCAAAATTTTGATCTTTTAAAGAAATACATATTTTATGCCTAGATTTGCACTAATAAGGTAGTATTTTTCCTTTAATACAAATTAAAAGTGTCCTTACCATCTGTGGATACCTGTGCCTTCTTAAGTATCTGAAAAAGGCAACTGGAAAAGCCAGGAAAAATTCAGCTCAGGTTTTAAACAAAAGGTGGCAAACAAGACACTTCACAACTCTAAATTCAATTTGAGAGAAAATAACTAAAGTTTTGTCAAACCATGTAAAAATAATCTCTGACAGACCACAACAACAAAAGACACCAAACTCCAGCAGAAGATGTAAAGAAAGGCAACAAATTCAAGGTACATTGCTAGAAAATTCTACAGTAGGAAAAAAACATTCTGACTACTGTTATATGAATCCTAAAGCAATGGAAATCAAGCAAAAAAAAAGCCTAGACAGTCTGCTCGTCTTCAGTCCTCTCTTCTCAAGAAGCGTAGTCATGTCCTGTGGAAAGTAACATGGTCCAAGGAGACTAACCGTAACTTTTCTTATATCTGTAAACAAGTTAACAAGAGCTAGTGAGTTACGGCAGGAATGAAAGAGAACAGATGTAGTTTCAGCTTAATTTTCAGCTGCTTTCTTTTTATGCTTGTAGAGGATAATAAACTTACCAGGCTTTATAAAGGGGACTGAAAATTAAGCTTGCTTTCTTACAGAGATTTGGAAACTTTACACCTGACCTTCTCACACAGTATTTATAATCCTGGTGGTCCTGAGATGATCTTGCTGTTGCCCAAAAGGAGAGGCTAGTTTAAAATAGCAGTGTCACCATGCTGGTTTAAAGCCTAAATAATTTAGTGTGGCACGCAAGTATGCATACGCAAATTGACCATCGAATTTGGATAAAACACCTTATGAGCAACAGTCTGCTACCAAAAACAAGTCTCGATTTGAAGGGGTAGACTACTGTGGCTAAGGAAACCACTTGCATTTAATGAACCATCTCCTGTGTTGAACAGATCAACAAAATCTACTTGCTTTTTCACACAGAATCTTGCAGAAAATTATTTAGAAAGAAATATGTCTGTATGAATGTACACGTGTATATAAATGGGATGATCAGCATTCCCAGACATCATACAAATGAAAAACAACAGTCCTGAAGTCACTGCACACTCATGACTCCAAGGTCATCCATGTCTGCAGTGATCAAAGAACTAAATTATTAGAAGATTAAAGTCTTTACATACTACTTTATCCTGTAGGGAGAAATTATACTAAATATCAGGGTTAAATCCCACTGAAGGGATAACAACACATAATACATACACACAAAGGAAAACACTAACCCACAAGCCCCTGAAACTCTACATAATCATCCCATAGAACTGTCCTAATTTACTCCCCACTGCAACCTGTTTCAGCAACTCACAATCAAAAGGGGCAGTCACAATGTGTGGCTGCTAAACCCTGCTGTGTCAGCAGCTCAACAAAGGGATGAAGGAAACCACCCTCTCCTGTACCTTAACCCCTCAAAAAGTTTATTGTCTGGCATTTCTGCAATGTTTGTGGTTTTTTATTCTATCACTTGCCCTCAATATATTCCTTTGCATCCCTGCAAGTGTATTTTCTAAAACAGATAGGCAGCCACACAACACTGTACAAGTTGATGTCACAAAGTACAACTGCACTACCATTACAGAAATCATGATCTCAGGATACTGAACAATGCCAAGCCACTCTTCATTAGTGTATTAATCCAAGAATTACTTTTGTTTACATTAGGCCTTCTATGACAACATACTAAGAAGGTAGATAAAAGATTCAGCATTTACTTGCTGGAAGAGCATTTTAGAGGAAAAACATTTTAATGTATCCCATTAATAACCCAAAAGTAGAAAAACTTACTCTGTCCTTTAACAATCCTAAACTGTCCAGTGTTATTAGTCTATTTAAAAATATCTTTTCTGCTTGTTTATGTGTGCCCCTCTATCTGGCACTCTAATGAAAGCATTTGTTCAGCACAATCTGCAAGAAGATCCAGAGATCTTTCACCCTTGTTGAAACACCTTCTTTCACAAAGAACGCTTCAAGTATACAAGTGAAATGAAATCTGTTACTCGAGATGAATCAAGATTTCACAAATTTCAGTGTCACTGAAGTGAATTATGGAGTATGCAGTAATCTGCTTGAACTTCAACTGTGCATAATCTAAGTACTGAGAAAGGCTGAAACAACAAGATCAACAAATTGACTCTTCATGTGAAATGGAATTTTGAAACCTCAGGAAAATTAAAGAGCCCGAGATATTAATGCAGTTTTTTTCTTTATTTAACATATTTTGAAACTTCCCTCGGTGCCTGCTTTCCTTCCATTACAGGATCCCAGGAAACAGCATGTCATTTCCCCTGTAGCTATTTAGTCAGAGATTTTTCTCACCAAATCAACAAACTAAAAATACTTGATAAACACTTACTGAAAATTATTTTCTTTCACAGAAATATTAGGGAGCTACTATTTTGAGAAAGCTCTTCAAACTGTAATTTGGCCCTCAACTAAAATTCCAATTCAGCAATGGGGGAAATAAACCCACCCTTTTAAAAAACATTAGCTCAAAGAGGATCTTGTCACACTGTAGAATTAATCTAGTAGTGTCATTGTTTAAAAAAAGATACAAACATCTCGCTTTCAGACATTCATCTACGTATCCCTTACTTCCATTTTACTGAGGATTAAACAAGCTATGAACAGTTTCCATCAATGCCTCAGAAAATGGAGAGAACAGGAATGAACTTTGTCAGTCATCACATTCTAAACATAACAAAACCTCCTGATGGGAATTTTTCTGACATTTTCCCTCAAGTTTCTTAACAAAGCAGACATTCGGTTTCTTGTTGGGATTTCCCCATGTCAGATGTAGGACTCTGTACCTGACTCACCAAACCTCATCCAGTTTCCACAGGCCCAGTTCTCTAGCCTGTCAAGGTCCCTCTGGATGGCCTCCCTTCCAGCATGTTGGCTACACCACACAGCTTGGTATCATCACAAGTTTGCTGAGAGTGCACACAAAGCCACTGTCCCTGTCACTGACAAAGATACTAAACCATAGTGAGCCAAAACCAGACCTCTGAGGAACACCACTTGTAACTGATCTCTGTTGAGACATTGATCCATTGATCTCAACTCTTTTGAGTGTGACCATCCAGCCAATTCCTTATCCACCAAGAGGTCCATCTGTTACATCCACATTTCTATACCTGAGAGACAAGGTTGTTGTGCGGGACAGTATCAAACGCCTTGCCCAAGACCAGGTAGATGACATCAGTTGTTCTACTCTTATCTACCTGATGTAATCATACCCGTAACAGGCCACTGTGTTTGACAGGAAAACCTAATACGCATTCTGTTTCTAATACTTCTGGTTAGCTGGAATATTTTTCCTGCAATTTAGCTAGCATGGTGCAGGACCAGCTACAAATGGTAGTATGAGCTTCTCCACAGCCCTCATCAGCATTTTAATCTCATTTAATAGCCAGACCTGCACTGGTTCTGGGATAGGGTCAGCATTTTCCTCTAGGTCACTATTATCTTACCAAATGTCTCCATCGCATGTTTCAGGATCCTTATAGCGTTACCAGTTTATAAATGTGCTAGAGCAAATTAGAGAATGGCCCACCCTGGATTCAGTCAAGTAATTTATCTAACCTTTGCTGCATCTATTCCTCTTTCTGGTCACAGCCACTAGGTTTCCTAGTTGCTTGGTTTTACTTAAAAGGGCATATATATGTTTTATCCATTTTGCCTCATGTCTCCTTCTCAAAAGCCATTGATGCCTTCTGTACCTCATTACCTGACAACACAACTGCACATTCTACACCTGCAATTTTTTCAGGGGTGGGTGCCTTTGAATTTATTTTTGCACATATGATAAAACAAGCCCCCAAGACTGCACAAATAACTCCTTTACTTTTTCTGTTTATTGCTTTCTGTTGAGTCTTACAGTTTTATTCAGTCTACATCCTTGTCCTCATATTTCCAAAGTTTTTGGGCCTAATCTATCCCAGCTTGAGATGGTGCACAGTTACATTGCTGCAGTAATTCACCATGGCAGTCCTGTCCGTGACACCAATTTAACACTGTGTAGTTGTACAAAGCATTTCTTGATGCAACCTCAGCAAGAAGCAGAAGAATGGGACTGTGCAGCCTCCATGCCACTTCACTGTCTTCTCTGGTGCCATGACAACAAAACACCATAGCATTACTCTGTTTCTGTTCAGGCCATCAGATATTTATCATTTCATTGTTAACATTCCACTGTTTTGTACTACCAATAGCTGTTATCTACTTGTATATGTATGAAAACTTAAATTATTAAAACAGCACCTCAAAATGCTATATGTGCAAAAACCTCACAGAAGTATTAAAAAGCCTCACTTAATTGTACAAGGTTTGCTACTCACAAGTAACGCATTACTCATACTTCCTCTTTAAAATACTTTATATTCTTCCCTAAACACTAATTCTGAAGACACTTCATAAATCAGCAATATGAATCCCACTGTACTTTCATACACATGGTATGTGTATGGATGCACTAGTGAACACTATTCTGGAAAAAAACAACTTGGAGCTCTCCTAGGTTCATCTGCCTTCATCTACCAGTCTCATCATCAGGCTAAGAAAGATGATTTAGGTGTGCTTGGCAGCATACTAAAGCATCTAAACCATTTAGCTTGTGGTTAGCACACTAACCCTCCCAGCAGACTCATGCACTAAGAAGCCTGTATCCTTCAAAGGTTATTCTGATGCTGCACCTGGAGGCCATGCGTACAAGTTAGTTCTCTGTATGGACAGCAAATCCCTCTTGAAAGCCGCTTCCAGGCATCCTTTATAAGCAGTCCTAAAAGGAATCAGTATGACTTTTCGCAGTAATAACAGTATGCCTGTGAAAAAGCTGTCTGACCTACATAAAATGCACTTCCTCTGCTAAAACTTTTAAGTTCCATTTTCTAAAAGCAATTACAAGACCCATGTTTACGTTTCTAGCAGTACTGATGAGGGATCAAATAAATATGGAAAAGTAATTATGGTCCTGATAATACATAGATATTATCTAACTTTTGCAGCAAACTTCTGCCCAGGGTGATTCAAGATCTGCAGAGTTTAATGTCCAATCAAAAAATGGTTCCTTCATCTTCTAAACATTTAACTTGCCTGACAACATTTATTTACATAATACACTTAATTACTTCAACATCCTTGAATTTATCATCTCTGATTCCATGATATCTGTAGCTTTTCACAGTAGCTATCACACATTTTATAGTGGAATAAATTCCATGGTACATACCAACTGAGCTGGACTGAGCTGACTACTTATTAATAATTAATTACAGGGACAACTGAACAAAGTATTAGTTGCATTGTATTCACACTTAATGTTTGAAAACAGTAAGAGCTCTTTCAGAAGTTATTACTGTTACTTGAGATCACCTTTTTTCTAATCTATACTAGATTATACTAGATGACACACAGCATGGCAGGGGTGGAAAGGGACCTCTGGAGATCAGCTAGTCCAATCCTCCCGCTAGAGCCAGTTCACCATTTTAAGAGTCCTCACTTTAAATTATTTTTTTTAAAAAAATACATGTAAGAAAAGGCACGAAAGATCTTCCCGTTTCACCAAGCTGCTTAAATCTTGCACTTTTAGATAACTACTTGTTTCCACCTCACTCACGCTCCACTTAAAAGCATTTTATAATAAAACTTCCAAGCATTCTGCAGGGAAACAACCTGCCTACCCCGCAAAAATCTCAACCCCCTGCAGTAAAACTTCGGCAAACTCCCGGTGTTTATTAGCAGCTGGCCCGATAAAACAATAAGCCTGGTGCCACCGACCCCTGAAAGCCCCCGCCCCAGGTCCTGGGGCAGCACCTCCCGGGACATCCCAGCGCCGGGAAAAGCCGTGGCCCAGATGCCTTCGTCAGCAGCTCCGTTACCCCCGCTTCAACACACCCTCCCGCCCTTCGGGAAGGGTCAACTATTTATACCTCAAGGCTTTCTCTGTCCGAATGGCATTTCGAGGCGCAGCTGGAGACGGTCGGGGTGGGAGAAAGCACATGGCTGCCCTACGGGCTCAGTCCCGTTCCCCCCCCACTCTCTGCAGGAGAGGAAGCGGAGAGGAGGAAAGCGCGAGAAAGCGAGGGAGGGAGGCAGCCGCGGGAAAGCGAAGCGAAAGCAGCGCGAATGAGACCCGGAAGGGTACGCGGCCGAGAGTAAGCGGGGGAAAGCGGGGTCCGAAGAGAATGCGAAGCGCAGGGCAGGGAAGAGCCGGCACCCACCTGGCACCGGCACACAACGTCCGACTCGGTGGCCAGCAGGTCAACCACCTTGCCCTTGCCTTCATCCCCCCACTGCGCCCCCAGCACCACCGTCACTTTGTTACCGCCCGGCTCGCTGCGCGCCCGCTTAAGCCCGCTGCCGGGGTGTCCGCTGCGGTCGTTGGACGCCCGAGTGCCCGACATGGTGACCAGGTGGCTGAAGGAGCTGCAGCCAAGCTGTGCCTTTCCTCGTCCAGCCCAACCCCTGCACGCCAACCGCCCGCCTTTAACGGCGCCGCCGCCACCGCCCGCCCCGCGCCGCGATGACGGGCGGGTCCCGCGGCCCCAGGTCTGCCGCCCGCTCCGCAGCTACGGTCTCACGCACGGTAACATTAGTCACACAGTCACACGCACTCGTAAGCACACACAGAGCTACAGTCACACACACTCAAAAGCGCACACAGGCACACACACTCAAGTACACACAGAGTTACAGTCACACACACTCGTAACCACACGCAGGCACAATCTCACGCAATCCTAGTCTCCAGTTTTCTGGTTCTGACACAATAAGGAAGCAGCCTGGCCAGTGGCACAGAGAGATGGACAGATGTTGGTCTGTATCACTGTGAAGCTTGTGGCAGTATCACTGTGACATGGGACTGAAGAATGCAACTGTGTTATGGGGACGTGTGACATGCGGTTTCAGGGTATGTGACTGCTGAGACCTGTAGAGCTGTGTCGTGGAGTCATACAGACACGTGAAATGTGTGACCGTTGCTGAGAACTGTCACTGAGGGGTGTGTGACAGTGACACAGGACAAACTCATGCACTGGTCTTGGGGCTGTGATAAAGACACACACAGTCCTGAGGCTTGCAGACCTGACTTGCTGACAGAGAGACACTGCCCAGAGGAACCTGGGTTGATTGTGTCACTGTTGCTGTGAGACATTTGGCACTATTACCAGACACGGACAACTGCACACACAAAGTAGTTTGACATATATATAGCTACACTCAGACTGAGTACTCTGTGATGTGTAACAGGCAGGGGCAGGACAGACAGATAGATACTCCAGCACCAAAGGCCATGAGACACAAACATCCACCTGTTGACCTAAGACACGTAGGCAAGCATGTTTTGAGTTTGACAGACACACACACCAGCGTAAAATGCATATGACTGTTGTTACTGAACTAACATGTACCCTGTTTAAAGACAGACATATACCCTGTCCTGGTGGCAGGAGACACCCAAGTCCCTTCTGGTGAGGCACATGTGCCCACCCGCACGTACACTCACACGCTGACCTGAAAAAACCCACAGGACTGTCAACTGTCAGATAAACAAACAAGTGAGGTGAGTGGAGCTGTGTCACAGGGACACATTTCTGTGTTTGCTTCCCTGGTATAACAGGTGAACTGACATGCCTGGCACCCACAGCACCTTACTCATACATGGTCTTCACATACCCATTATGGTCTTCACTTTTTCTGTAAAACATCTTTTGACTCCAGGTACATAGCACCATGTGCTTGAGAGATAGAACAACATGAAAAGTATGAGTTACAGCTGTGTTGGTCTGCCGTCCATGCAGCTGTGTTAGTATGAGGCACATCTGCATGAGTGTGCCTCTATGCACACACACAGGTACAGCACACCAGCAGGACATACCAAGGTGCAACTTCAGGCAGGGGGAACTGCAGTGGCCATTTGCTAGCATGTTCCTCCTGGAAAACACTTGTGTGGGATTCCTGTTACAAGAGCACATGGCAGAAGTTCAGCTTTTTCAACTGACACATTCCACCTCTTACACCTGGCTCAGTTGAGGTGCCACGATACACAGAAGATCACATGATGGTCAGAATGCAGAAAGTTACTTAACAGCCTGCTACTCTGGTACAGAAATGGAAAGAAGGTACTGGAATGAACTGGCGAGAAATAAAAATAGAGCTGCATGCAGGGGTAATTTCAAACACGCATTTGTGGGCTGTGTATGTGTGTGTATATGCATTGTCACAAGCATCTACACCTGTGTGTAGGCATTTACATATATGCATGTAAAGAACTACTATAGATCATATACTATATATGCCATACTCTAGTGTGTTGCAGGTGTTCCTGATGGCAAGCAGAGCAGACATTCACACTACTTCATTTCTAGCTTTTGCAGTATTTCCTTTAGGAAAAGGAAGTAGGGAAGGCTTCACACTGTATGCGCCAATTGGGTATCTATAATCGATCAGTGAAGGTGATAAATATGGAAGAGAAGACTTGAAAGGAGATCCTGATGTTTGAAACAGCTTTCTCCCACTACTACAGTAATCTAAATAATGCAACACCTCACTTTTCTACTAAATATAGGTTCCAGAGCTTCTCTAGTTAGAAATCTCTGCTACTTTCAGACTTGCTGCAAATTTATATCTGTATGTTGTGTACTGATGTTTCCATTTAGTTTAAGTCCTTCTTCCTCTCTTTTTTCCTGTGTGTATGTTTATATAAGGTATTAAATCCAGTCTCTGGCTTTGTTTTGCTCAACAGAAAGAGACAGTTTTACTCTCTCTAAAGACTAGCTCTCAGTTTTTGCTGGTCATTCTCACCTACCTGCCCTGTGCTGGTTCTGACTTTGCTTCATGATTCTTGAATATGAGCAGTTAAAATGGTACATTATGGCCTTTGTAGAGTTTCCCACTACCCTCCACAAGGGAATTAATATCTTCTTTTAGCTGGAAATATCTCACCTAACACATTCCTGGACTTGTCATATTTCATGTATGTGATGAAAGTCAACTCCTTTCTGATGCTTCTTCACTGCTCTGCTGCTATCTCACTCACCAAAATGCTGCTACTTATTTGTGCCATTGGCTCCTTTCATGCACAACACAGCTTCTTGGCCTGCCTTGTGTAGATTCACAGCCACGCACCATGTGCAATCTAACAAGACCTGAAAGACAAGACTCCAGATTTGGTTTCAGAATGTTGTATTATAGATTTGTAACCTTTGCTTTAATTTTGACCATTATTCCACTTGTGAGGATTCAAAGTTACTGTGATGTCTTTGTTTCTGTGGTCTGATATGCACTAAATAACTGGCTGCAACTCTTCAAACATAGGCTTTATGCCAAAGTCTTTGGGCTTATTGCCCTGGAACCAGTCAGTCTAAAGCTGCCTAGTATCTCAGACCAATAAACTCTATACATCTGTATTTATTATGTTTGTATGGCATTTAGCATCACCTTTCTTGTATAGTTTTCTTTTTTTCTGTCTTTATGATACTCTGCAGCTATTAGTGTAGGAACTAAAATCTTTTTCCAGGCTAATGTAATTGCTCTTCTTTTATTTTTCTGTTTTGGTTTGGGTTGTGCTCTGTTTTTTTTTAAAAGCAAATTAGCCTGTCATGACTGTATGTAAGCAGCCCAGCTTAAGGACAGACTCTAATCTTTTTAACAGGAGATGACAATGTTTTCAGCTGTTCCTTGTGGCTCTTAGTCATTTGCACTTTAATGACTTTCATATAGCTTCAAAGTGACTGTCAGCATGGGCTTTTGTGCAAAGAAAAGTGCACTTTCTCTGCTGATAATAGCCAGAATATGTTCAAAAGTAGCCTTGGGTTTCCTATTTGTGTTATCTCAGATGTACCCAATAGCATTGTCTGTATGTTCTCTTCAGCGTTTCTGTAATCAGACCCACTGTTGTTCTGAGACGGTCAGAAATTAGAGTTGTGTTTTCTTTCCAGTGCCAACAATGTCAAACCTTCCATTTCTGGAAACTTCTTAATATTAAAAACTTAGTAAACACTGCAAGGAAACTAATTGACACGTTTCTTTATAAAAATTAGGCCCATGTAACTCAACACAGACATCATAGGAAGCCATTAATTACTTAATGTGATTTATTACTCTTCTTGCACCAATTTAAAAAAAAATTCAAGTCCACCAAATCAATAGATTTAAATCCATTTTGATGTGTGAGATGGGAAAAAAAAGGACATCTATGCAAGGTGCCACATAACTTGTAAAGGTGCAGGCTTGCGGGTGCAGGTTTGAGTCACCTGGTACTGGGTACCACAAAGAAGGTAACAAACTGTTATCTCAGACACCAGATTTGGTGCCTTCAGGAGCTCCCTGTTCCTTAGAGCTCTTCCATTATAGCCAATTCACCTGACAATGCTTGACCTTTGCAATTTCACAGAAAGACTTTCAAGCATGTTCCTTCTTAAATAAAAAAGAACAAGGTGGTTTTTACTTTAGGGCAACTAATAGAAACTAAATATGTCTGCATGATTAGAGCAGTGCATTTTGCTGCAGAATAAATTAACCACAATGCCATTGTTTAATTTCAGAACAATGTTCTTACCAAAAACTTGTTTGTTCACTGATAAAAATGTTAAAATGATGGAAAAGCAGATGAAGAACTGTACTCTGAGAGTAACAATGAATTATTTGTTTGGACAAACTGCACATCAAATCATAAAGGCTCTGCATATTGTTTACAATATTTTGTTTCCATGAAAGACTTGCAGCATGCAATAGATTGTAAATATTGAATGTGGAGGTGGCATGAAGCTAGAATCATCAAAAATCATGCTGAAGACCCAGATGTTTCTCTGAATAGGAGTCAAAATGTTGTTATGGTACACAAGAAGTCAAACATCATGCTGAGGTGGAGGAACAACCTCTGAAACCTGAAGGTTCACAAAGCTTTATTAATCTTGAAACAGAAGCTTTGCTTCAATGCTACTCCTAAGCATGGCATTTTAAAAAAGCAGCATTCTAGCACCAACTTAGCACAGCAGTGACTTGTTCAGGTTGCACAATTCCTGTGTCTGTGGGAATTTTTTGGGAAGAGCTTAGACAAAAATGATTCAGCATTAACTGCTTTGAGTTAGACCACCTTCACTAAAGAAATCTCAGTGCTGTAGATATCTTCTGAAGGCTTTGGCCCAAACTCTCAAAATCTAAGTATCCATCTGTTTAGATGCCCAGGTCGAATACTTAAGCAATGCTTAAAAACCTGCTCTGCTGTCACCCAGTTCTGTAATCACCTACCTGTCTGCAATGCTGGGGAGGGGGAGAAGCACAAGCAATTTATCCTGCAGTGTGTCAAGCTAGGAGAGGGGTCTCATATCAGGTATTCTGCCTTGCCTCCAGGTTCCTCCGAGTTAACAGTGAAGATATAAAGCAGAGCAAATCAATCATCACGGACTGTCTGAGGAGCTAAGGGTGTCAGCTCTGATGTGCCAAACACTGACTGGTTTAAATCTGTTTTCCCCCTGACTAGAGTCACAAACAGCAACTTGAGTCTCTGGCATCCTGGGTTGAGCACTCGAACTATTATGTAACATCTTTCTCTGCTTAACAAATAATCAGGTTGATACAAAAAATGGGGACATCTTTATATAATTTCAGCTGCTTAAATAAACAATATGCAAAGAAATGAGATTGCATAAAGCCTGTGGAAAGATTTAAACCCCCACTTTAATGACATTGGCTCAATTTGAGTCATTTCTCCAGCCAGTATAATGAGCTGGTGATTCTGCAGGATGACTGATATTTTAAAAAGAGATAAAAGGAGTATGGACTGTGAGAGCATGGCCTGAAGATTTGCAGTTTTCTATGATTCGTGTGGAATTAATTAATAATTTTATATTGTCAGGTGCAATTGAGATTTTTTTTCTTATTTATTCACCATCTTATTTAAAAGATTAAGATTCAGATAGTCTATCCATGCAGCTGTGCTTAAAAAGAAACAAAAAAATGCCATGATGGTATTCACAATCAACACAGGAAAAGCAATTGCACTGATTTTAATTACTAGTGTCTGATTCAAAACCATAACTAAAGAGACTCGCAAGTTCAGGTACATTTTTTTTAACTCTTGTACATATTCATTTTAGTAAACAAAGTGTAATATTTCTTGGATCACAAATACACACAAGAGTACAACATGGTTGTAAGTATACTCTACTTTAGTTAAAATTGTCTTTAATACACTGTTTTTAAACCACTATTGCAAGCTTTAAAAAAGCAAATCCAAGCAATCCAACAGTATCACTGTAAGCTTTCAGTAGCAGAACCTTGGTTTATTTCCCCAGCTCCTGAAGTCTTGATGCTTTTACCATTGTAAAACTAATTTATACTGGTGTTGTTTTATCATGTATCACTTGCTTATTTGCAGCCACACAAAGAAGTCCTGTGTAAGTACAGACAATATAAAGTCTGCTAGAGTAAAGCTCCTATATTTGGCGCTGAATACATCAACATAACAAATTGGACTGTCTGCTTTTGCAATTAGCTTCTGGATGCAAGTATGGCAGTTACCCTATGGAACCCCTGGACATTGAGTTGATCAACATTTACTTGCTCTTCATCTTTTAATAACATCTCATTTTCTGCTGTAGTTAACAGTACTAAAGTCAATCCTCACCATATTTAGGTGCACATTTTCACTCTTTGTTCTTAAGAGGTTTTGTTCTGTTGCTTACTCTAGTCATAGTTGTATCCCAAAATTTGTATTATAGACACAATCTATTTTTCCACTTGGTTAACTAAAGAAACCTCTATATGCTATTTCTCTTTAAATATTTCTTTTGACATGAAAATAATCTTATAATTTAAATTCTTCTTCCTGAAGCATTTAAATGCTCTGTAACGGAAGCTGCTGCAGAAAATTAAGTGGCATAGTTGCTTAAACCACTACCAAGCATGGCAAAAAATATCTTAGTGTAAACATAGTTGTAAACATGTTCCGAGGAGTTAACCCCTAACTCTGGGAATCAGCGGAAGCCTGTCACCAACTTTTTTTAAAGAAATCATATTTTCTATTTTATTCAGAGAAAAGCTGTTTTTAATACACATAATCAGGTAGGATATTGCTCTGCTCTCTGAAGTGTGCCATACATTCAGATTTTGCTAACAATTTCTAATTCAGCTTGGTTCTTAGCAGTTTTCAGTAGCTGCCAGCCCTTCCTTGTAATCTGTTAATAATATATCAGTGCTGAATGCTTCTGCCTTCACCTCTTCGGGTTGAATTTTGGAGAGGGTGATTATTGACTGCCCTAGGAGATCTTGCTGCTGCGTGCTGCCCATGGCAGAACTGTCAGCCTCAGAGAAATGATCCTTAGACAACTGGATAGACCAGACAGTGTTACCGATGAAGCATGTGACTGGAGTTAAGGTCAGAGATTCAGAGGCCTTAAAGATTTACTCACAGAATTACTGTGTGCTGTGCATCACTGGCTTCAAAGAAAATACCTGCAAAGTTGAAGATCTACTTCATTGAATCTGACCTTGATAACCCTGTAAACATATACTAATAGGGGTTTCATCAGTTGTACTGCTTTTCATTCCAGTCTTTAGAAAATAAACGCTGTAAATATTGACTTACATGCTAACTATATGATAAAAGAAAAATGTTTCATGCAGACTAAAGGATGTTAAAATGAGCTCTGACATCTTGCTGTGCCAGAACTGATAACATCTATAACTTATGTTACTATATCCTGATGGAAATTGATCTAATTTTTTTAAAGGGCCCAATTCTTATTGTCACCAGTGCTATCAATAGTTTTCTAAAGTAAGTATGGAAATAATTCAGAATCTATGTGCTCTTTCATATTTAAGTTTATATCCCACAAATTAAGTCCATCTTCTCACAAAGGACCAAAAATAACAGAAGCTCCATTGAAGTTGCATGTTGAAAGTAAAGAAAGTTCTTCTGGTCTGGTGCTCCTTCCCTTCAAAGGGTTGAAGCACACCTTTAAAACTGTTGAATGTCACTTAAAAATTTTATTTTACCAGGTAGTAAATTAATTTTCTGCATGTACAGCAAAAAGATTTAAAGCATGTTACAACTGCAAAGTACGTAAAACATATCCGCTTCATAGCCTGTCAGGACAATACTGAAAACTTTACTTTGGTCAGTTTTCAGCGAATTTTATGTATTTAAAATGTTTCTAAAGATTAATACTAATATAAATAGCTGTGAAAGAGGAGCTAAAAGAAGGACACTAGACGGCGATACAAAGCAAAACAGTCTTCTAAGGTGTCAGCATCTGATAGATTATTTACAGGAACCCCACTAGGATTTACTAACGACATTATTGAAGTGGTTTTCTAGGCATCAAAAATTGTAACCAAATGACATAGGCAGAAATCTTCAAGTACAGTGGATGTCAAGTATTTGCCAAAATAAAATTTAAAATTATACATATACCTAAGTCAGCACTAGAAATGCTTCACCCCTGAGTAGGCCCAGCACAATAAGCACTTCCTCATTTATGTCTATCAGTTGTTCTTCAGCAGAGCACAGACAGTTCTTTACACATAACTGTAACTGCTTTAAGGAATCAGTACTGTAATCAGAAAATCACAAATGTTGTGGCAACAGTAACATACCACATAACCTGCCTACAGTGTAGCTCAAAGTTCCCTAAATATCTTCCAGCTATTACATACGCATAGCTGAAGCATCATCATTGCACTAGACCAGCCACAGTTGAACAGCAAGTTTCCTCCTAGTTAGCAAAAAACTGGCTAATAACACAGTAATTAATATTTGTTAAATGAACTGCTTTTAGCACACTCTCCCTTTAGCCTCTTTGCATGTTCTCCTTTAAGATGCCTCTTCCTTTTCTCAGACTTTGCAGCACGCTCCTTCCTTTCTTGATTTTCCTGCATTCAGACAAAATGACAAATAAATAAGAAAAGTTACTAAATAAGAAAAATAAAAGTTTCTAAATAAGAAAAGTAAAAGCTGGTTAAGAATCAGTTTGCAATGAATAGCTATTTAGAATACACCCTATGCACCCAAAACTCTCAGCTGTTGGGGTTTGAGGGCATGTAGCAGAACAGTTTCCCCGGTCAATCCCTTCAGGATTCTCCATGTGATGATGTTATTACCAGTAAACTATTTCATTAGTTTTACTGCAATGTTGTAATATGGACTAAAATGCATACTTCTTAACTAGTCCCTGTGTCCACAAAAGAGACTACTACTTTAACTTAATTATTGATCTAGATATTTATCCCAGAGCAGCCTTAATCCATTCAGGCATTTCTACCAGCTAAGCAATGATGTTCCCAGTTTCTCTTCAGGCACCCATTTATCTTGCCAGTTGCATTTCTACACTGATGTTCAGTAGTGGTGTCCAAACTGGATGTGTGTTGGTAACAGTCATACAACTTCAAGGACAGCATAAAGGAAGACTTTTACTCAGTGGAAAAGTATATCTGCATTTGGTAGGTAGCACAATGGTAGGAGAGGATAGTTCTGAACAATGGGCTAATTGACACAGAACATTAAAATTACAGAATATGTTTTCTTAAAAACTTACACAGGCCTCGCTGCAGAATGCAGTCACCATGAGAATACTGTCATCACCCCCTGGAAACTTGTCTGCCTCCGATTGTCTCTGATAGCTACCAGTCAGGAGCTAATCTACATGTTCTAGGTAGATGAGTAGTTATTTGGTCTGTTGTAGAGATTTCTGACGGAAGAGGGTGATGCTGCTTTGTCATATTACAAAATTTAATAATGTTCAGGAAGATATTGATGATTTAGTGCAGATACGGTTATTGATGTCTGGTCTCCCTTGCAGAGAGTTTGGGAGCAAGAAAGAATTTCCCATTATAATATTAGATTTTGTTGATTTCTATGGATTACTACTATTTCCATAAGATGGACTGAAGAAGTCCTAGAAAACATGGACAAGTTTCTTAGAGCTTAGGATCCTCTGGTCCAAAGAATTTCCAGACAAATCCAGAAAATTTGTAAACATTAATAGAGATAGTCTCTCTGATATACAGGAACACTACAGGCTCAAGGTTATATGGACTTTCACTGGATGCCTAGAATGGAAGAAAAGGATGTATTTGCTCCAAATGGAGATTGCTTCAGGAATAATGAGGTACAGGTGGTGAAGTCTTATGAAAAAGCTAAAAGCCTTTTATCACTGTATGCCTCCTGCACTCTTGTCTGATGAATTCCTGCTGTGTCTTATTGCAATGTCTTTGTGATATTATGGTCATTGGGAGACTTGTTGATCTGTGGGCCCTGGGAAAATGTGTCTATGTTATATGCCACAAGAATAACAAAGGTGAATTCAGAAATTCATTTCTACAAGAGCAGCACACACTCAGTACTGAGAACAAACCAAACATATTGAGACTAAATTTACAGATTGAGCAAACCTGAACTGGATTGTTCAGATAAATGAAAAAAAAATCCCACCCAAACATAATGATTTGATGCAAACACTGTTAGCAGAGTTTCTTCAACACAAGGGAGCCTAGTAAGTTAAAGTGATACCAAGGCAGAGAAAGGCAAATTCTATCATTCATTACTGAAGGTATCTGTACAGATGAGATTAAATAAAAGAGAGGTGACATTTTGGATTCATGATTTGTGAGACATTAGATGCTTGCTTGATCTTTGAATTCAAAGATGAACCATGAAAACTGTTTACTCCCACACTATCTAAAGCACATCCTGTTCCAACACCATATCCACTCTGAGGAGCAGCTGTTCCAGCTTGGTTATCCTTGAGGACTCATAGAATCATCAGGGATCAGAAGGGACCTTGAAAGATAATCTAGTGCAATCCCCCTGCCACAGCAGGACACCTAGACCAAGTCACAGTACAGAAAGTTATGGATTGGAAGTGACCTGGAAGGATCATCTAGTCCAATCCCCCTGCCACAGCAGGATCACCCAGACCAGGTCACACACCCCCCTCCCCAGGCAGCCATCTCCAGTGCCCCATCACCCTCCCTGGGAAGAAGTTACAGAATCCATCTCAGATAAACTATCCCTGTGCAGAGCTGTCTGTCTAACCTCTATCATCAGTGGATTACTTCCTAGAGGAGATTTTCTTTAACAATTTTTCTCCTTTTCCTAGGATTAGGTAGCCTCTTTGCTAGGAGTTGCCCCTCTTGGAACAGCTGCAAGTGCTAAGGGAAATCAAATATTTCTCCCAATCCTCTATAATCACAGTTTCTTTCCCTCACAATTTTACAAACTCAGTTCTGTTTTTGATATCTTTGAGCTGGAAAGCTATTTTCTCTGCATTTCCTTCCTCCTACCATCTGCTCCATTATTTTTTGAGAATTGGTGCAACAGTCATCATCCCTGGGTGACAAACCAGCTCCTTTTCACTTTGCCAGTTTTGGCAATCTTTTGGGTGTTTGAAAAGCCTTCTTCACCTCTTTGAGTAGATAGGGAAGAAGGCGGCAGATTCTTGTTATAGTAATTTCTTTTGCATAGCTCAGTTTTTATTACCTGAAGGATAAGAGACAAGAACCAACCCTCAGAGAATGGAAAGTTGTTTAAACAAACAAGTAACAATCCTCAAATCTCCCTAGGGAATCTTAAACAGCTACCCATCATGGCTTCTATCAAAATTATTTCCCTTCTTATTTTAATGTGAGAATGGAAAGATAGCACTAACCATTTTGGTGGTGCTAAGATACCTGCTTACACAGGACTCATCTCAAAAGCTATATGATAGCCTTACAATTTACATCAAGTAGCAGTGGAAAGATGATGCTTGTGGCTGATTCTAATATAAAAAACACAGAACAAAAAGCAGCTTTAAAAATTAAGGCCTTCCACTTTTCAGCTGGTTGCTATTTGAAGCACAGACCTTATCTTTGCTGCAGCAATAGAGAGAAAGCAAGGCAAGAAGGGAGTGGAGATTACAGATCCACAATACAGGTAACAGAGATGCATACAACATGGCACCTTTGAGAAGGGGTCCTGCTGAGATAAGATGTAAAGGAGTTTACAAGTATATAAAAAGAAGCTTCTTTCTAATTGCTCCAACCCAGCTCTGAACAAGCAGCACCCAATAGTAGTTTAAAATCTCTGTAGCTCTACTAGGATGCTACGTAACATTTATTAGGGCCTGGTTTGCCTGCCACAGCAATTTTTTATGATAGCTGTGCACAGATGCTGGACTATTAGTGCCTTTGACTCTCTTCTTTCCTTCCTGCCTAGAGTTTTAGGAACTCCAAGGGTAAAGTGTATTACCAAAGGAAAAGCGTGGTTTGTAGGGTTTATTTTCCAGACCACCTATGGCACTACTATATCATTTCATAGCCTGGGTAGCTGTATGGCTTGCAAAATTTAAGCCCAGTGCCTCACAGGAAAAGCAGGTAGTAGAAACATTACAAGTTGTATTTTTACTCTCTCATGCTCCATCATTTCCTCAGAAGTTCATGATTTTTCATCTGAGCCCGCACTCTGCCCTAAAGCACTCCTTTAGCCTCTCTCACCTGAGATGACCCAGCACAGTGTTCCATATTCTTGCAATACTTCTTTCAGAGTGTACTATAGAAGAAAAATCCAGTCTGGGGGTCCCCTGGAGTCAGCACAGTAATTGGTGATTGTTACTGTTAAAATATGTAAATGTGCTGACACTATAATCTGGCATCAAGAGAACTCTAGAGAAAGAACACATAAGTTTGCATGTAGTTGTGTGTGTGAAATGGAGCTTTACAAATTAGAAGGTGCTCTACAACAACTTCTGTGGTAAAGTTGCTCTTCGCAAGGAGTAAAGGCTTATAAATTAATGAAACATCAAATGCAGTTTCTTGGGAGTCATAGTTTTGTAGAGGACACAAGACATAACTGCTTTGAACTAACTAGTACTATGAAGTATCTACATGTAAACCTATCTTTCAGGTATGCTTGGCCTACTGGAAAAATCTACCTTTCCCTATTCCTATTGGCAAAGCCCATAAAGCATGTGAGATCATCCACTCTTTCACACTCCGCTAACTGTCTATTGCACTGGGGTATAATTAATTTTACAGTGAAAAAACCAACACGTAAAGTTCTCCACATTTTATGTCTGCTCACATGTTCATTTCTTGCTGCAGTTGTTTTCACTTACCTCTACAGCCAGGTTTATGCAGCCCACCTTGAAACAGAAATGTAATTCTTAATCTATTTCTAAAGAGTCACAAATTCAAACCACCTGCAAGGCACTGAGGAAGTGCTCTCTGAAGGTTTTCATCGTGCTAAACACATCTTCCAAAGACAAATTTTTTCGGTCTTCACAAAAGTAATCAGCAAGTTCTTCCTTCTTCTTTTCAATGGTGGCAAACTCCTCCTGCAGGTTCTTTGAGGCATCAAGACTGCCCTAAGACATGGTTTATGATATAATTTGTGCATAATAAGAAGTACATTTTTCTGAAGTGCCCACAATACTCAGGGCAGTTAACATTAAACAGTCAGTTTAAAAAAAATGCCAAGAATGGTTCAGAGTGTGTGTTATTTTCTTAACTGATCCATCTGCATTCCCCCGGTTTCATTTGGCCCAAAGCAGCTCATTGCATGATGCCACTTTCATCATGCAACCACATGGAAATTTGACAATTGGTGGCGAGTGATCAGGAGATCCAGCATCAGGATCTCTGTTTTAGCTTTAGTTAAATGACCCTGTTCTTTCTTTTTCACACTCCCCCCGTGCCCCNGTTTCCATATCACACCAGCACATTGCAAATGTGAAGGAAATTCTGGGATGCTCCTTCCACCAGGGCACAGGGAGTGTGCAGTTATACCTTTCCCATACAGCTCTGTGACCAACTTGAATCAGTAAACTGAGAAGATATTTAAACTGCTCAGGAAGAGGGATGGGAAGTGTTTCCTACCCACACGACTTACTTGAACAGATTCCACATGCTGTATTTTTAAATCATGTGTTGACAAAAATAAGCGCTTTTCTATTTCCTGCAGCTTCTTCAAATTGGCACCTACTTCAGTCCGCATAGCACCCAAGTGGATTCTAAAAGACCCACAAAAGGTACATTGAAGGGGTGGGTCTTTTGTTCTCTAAGATTAAGCAGTATAAACTCTGCAAATTAACATAGAATTAATCATCCAGTCCCAACCCTGCTTCTGCAGGTAGCTCTCCTCTCTGTATAACTTTTTATATGTGCTTAAACCCTCATCTAAGATAGAATCTCCACTTCTGCTCTCACTACCTCCTTGGAAAGACTGTGGAAGAAGGTTATTGTTCTAGAATTCAAAAGACTCCTCCAAAATTACCAGCCTATTTTTGTTCCTAGGCAACACATACTCACCATCCTTATGTCAGTACTAGCTTTACTTAGCTTGATCTCTTCCACCCTTGCCTTTTCTCCCTAATCTGTTTGTAGTCCAAAATTGTATTTCAGGCTTCCTTCAGTGCAGGTGGAGAGTCTACCAGACAACACCTTACTCCCTGTACTAGGCAAAAGCCACTGAATCAGAAACCTGACCTGGTGTTTCACAATGCATTTAGATATGAGCAGCATTACAAGAATCCCTTGAAGGATTTTGCAGGGTAAACTGCTCTCTGCACATAAATAAGCAAATCCATTTGTACATCTGAGAGTTTGACTAAACACTAGAGGGCAATCACTTTATCAAACAAAGCACATTTATGTCACTGACCAAAGTTTCACTTCAAGTAACAGAAGGAATTTGTTTCAAAACAGCATCAAACATCTGCACTGGTAACACAGAAAAGCTGTGACAACATTCTGTTGCATTACTGAATAAAACCACTTCTTCTACATTATTTAGCAGCAAGTCTAAAAATGTCAGTCCATCTCCATGTGTAAAAAAGTTACCCCTACTTTTAGTCACAAGGAAATGTAAATCACTGCAAAATTTTGATGAATTCATAACAGGATTGAAAAATGTTACATCCTAGTGCTATAAAATATGGATTCTGGTTAGTGTGATTAACACACCTCCATGCGAATCTCCTGAGCTAAAGAAGAGCTGGTAAAAAGAAAAAAACCCATGAAAACACTGTTTGGTATTAGAAGGAAAACTCTCCCACAGTAAAGAGATCATGTGATCTTATTACCTTATTGCAAAATCACTCAACTCCTGTTGTCTTTAAAGAGGCTCGCAATTCATACATGCCAAATACAAATAATAAGGTCCTACCCTGCTGCCTTGGAAACAAGTTCAAGATCTCTGGGAAGCTGCAACAGGTCTCTGTGGGTTTTTTCAACCTCCTAAAATTGAAACAAATAAATGGTTACTGTGCACAGTCAGTCAAAGAATGCAAAACTTTTATACAAAAGTTTTTCAGTTAGACAACACTGGAAGTAAAAAAAAAATTAATACTTCAGCTTCCATTCTTATAAGTTTAGGCCTAAATGTAGGTTTGTTCATACTTTCTCTCATGTTGGCACCCACAGGGAGTTGAAAAGAAAACAAGAGGCTCTTTTAACTCCTCAGGCTTACATCCCATGTGCTGCCACAGTGCAAGAGCTGAGGTGAGATTTTGTCTTCATACCACTAAAATTGTTTTTGACAGATGCTTTTGGGAGACTCGTCAACACAGGAAAATTTGGAGAGAGAAAGAAAGCAGTCAGCCAATAGATTAGAAAGTTAACAGTAGATTTTGTCTAAACAATACTGCCTACAGATTTGATCTCATCTGTAGAGAGTGGTAGAAAAGTTCTCACATTTAATTAGGTTTCACAGAAGCTTATCCTCCAGATAACTATGTTGCGGTGGCTACTGGAGTCAAAGTATCCCAATTTCTGGGGAACAAATGTCTGAACATAATGCACACAGGAATAACTTGAGAGTTTTGGGGTACCTCCAAAATATGGTGAAGCAGAGTAATATGGCTTTGGTTTGCTTTTGTTTCTGTTAATCTGAGCAAGGCACTAATTTTGAAACCTCCAGCATCTCCAGCATGATGCCCCTAGAAGATACAGAAAAGTTACCTTCCTTCAGTTTCCAGGAACTGCATTTGTATCCTCTGTCATGTTCAGAACAGCAGCCATTAAGAAAAATCACACATAGTTCATTACTTACATAGTTCATGAAGTTTCCAACTTTAAGTATCAATTGGCAGAAAACTGGCAGTCGTCGACTGGTAAGAAGTGCTGAAGAATAAAGAGACATTTTCAATAAATTGAAGTATCTGAAGTGGGATTTTCCTTAGGTTTGACAGTGGAGGCAACAGAAGCCTTATCCAAGATTATGCTAAGCCATTGTTACAGATTTGGCAGTACAGAAATATATCAACAGAATGTAACTGGAATGAGTGAGTTTCTATTGTGGTCTCTTCTCTACCAAGACATGTAAAACTAATATGTTTATCAAGTTTGTGGTATTGAGTAGAGATGCAGCTGCTTAACAAGAGAGTACAGTATATGAGAATATGTATAAAGTTGTGAAAGTCTGGATCTGCTGTTTATAGTGCATAGTATTTACCCTAGGCTGAGATAAGCAAAGGACTTTGTCTTGTTATCATTGATAGAGTGATAAGAAGCTGTGCATTTTAGCATGAGAATCTGGGATAAGAATAATGTTTCTGGCAGAACTGGAACGGCATTGGAATGGAGGTGGGACAAGGATGATAGTGGCACTGTAGAGGGCTGCTCTTTGCAACACACTGAAGAGTAACTGTAGCACTCACATGAAACAGCCAGATATAGCAGAGCTTTATGTGCAAATGTAAATACAAGTTCTGCAGTTTTACTGTCCTAAAGAATCACTAGAGGTCAACAAATCTCTAAAACTATTGAACTGAAGCTAGAATAAAATTGAATCCAAGAGCAGCTTCAAGTAAGAGGTGACTTAAAACTAAAACCAAGGCAAATCTTTTGTGGAAGGGGTTCCTGAAATACTGGGATGCCTGCTTTGGAATTCAAACCTAATTCTGGTGTATCACTGTGGTCTGCTCCACCTCAGAGATAAGCTGGACTGCAACCATTACACAGTAGAGTGAAACCCATTCATTTCTATGAACAAAAAGTCTGCAATGCACACTGTAACAACCTGTATTGAAACAGAATCTGACATTGACATAAAGGATCCTTTCTTCTCTACAGGACCATGGGGAGGAAAGAGGCTTGCATTATTCATATTGATAGAAGCTCCACTTCAGAGCAAGGCAACACATTGCAATTCTGAAAAATGAACTCTAGAAGCTGGAAGCTGATGAATAATTTTAATAAATGATAATGTAGTAAAGCTCAAAAGGTTAATTTTTATTAGAATATAGAATATACTACCACTGACTCTACTAGAATAGAGAGAAGCTTCCTGTGACTGGGCCTGGGTGTAGGGACAACATTGATGTACTTACATTCACAGGCTGCTCTGATGGCTTGTGCTTTTGGCCACAGATATTCCAGTAGAATTTTGGTTTCCTCACAGATCAGCATACATTCAATCCGTAACTGGTAACTAAAAGAAATCCGTAGGAAAAAATCCCTGACAATCACAAAAAGCTACCCCCATAGGCCTGATTAATTGTCTTATGTTCAGCAAGATAATCACCCATTTTAGGCAAAGTGTAGTATTAGCACCGTTATGTTTGCTTTAATGCTTTGATATGAGAACTGGATTGATTATAAATAAATCAAACAGATAATTCCAAAGATGCCCTAGAACAGTTATGATCTCCTCTTTCAGGAACGAGTGCTGCACTGACTTCTGGCATTGAGTTCCTTGCATAATGCAGCCATAATTTTGACAATTCTTGGGCAGCACTAGCTAGGATTTTTGTTCTTCCTTTTAACTTCCCAAATAGAAATGCAAAATATTTTTGAAGTGACACCCTAAAATGTTATTTATGTCTCACCATGGATTAATATTGTGGAAGACCCACGTAAACCTTTTCCAAAGTACTTTTAAAGATGACTATAAGCTTGAGAAAATGAGAAACCACCGTTTCGCCATGGCATTTTCCAAAAACTGCTTGTTTGTGGCACTGCAGCTGCTCAGATTTATGGAGGACTATTCCTGTGAATAATGATGCATCAACATGTTTTTATGATCAGCGTAATTTCACTGTGTGTCTCATCACCCTTGGGAAAAATGAGGGATGTGGTAAAAGCACAGATACTGCTGTAATTCACTCATTGGTTTCTGAGGTCTCTTTAGTAGACTGGAATTGCTAAGCAGGATTCATTCTGCAACTCCATGCCATGCAGATTGTACCTGTACAACAGTCAAGAGTTTTCTCATGCCAAGATTAAATTAACTAATGGTTTGCCAAAAGTGTCTGAAAGCCCCTTTTGCCTTTTCGAAGGAAAAGCCTCTCAAACCAGCTCTACAAACAGAAGTCAGATTATTTAATCTTGGAGATTGAGTATCAGGAACATCTTTCAGCACAGGAAACAGAAGCCTTAACTCTTACAGAAAAAGCTTTTAAGATCTACATTCATGGGTTGAAGTCAAGGAAAAGTTTATTTACCTAGGAACTTCCAAGAGATGGAGATAAAACTGATCTGTGTTTGCTAGTTCCGATTTTTCTTTTTTGCAAGATTTCAGAAAATGTATCTATTGGAGAATAAAACAGTCAATAACCACACAAGTATTTCTGGTGCTCATTGCTTCTTAGACATGAAACTGTTTTCTGAACTTGCTGTGGGCACAAGCAATAGTAGTGAGGCATATAACAATAAATTCCATATGTGAACTGATTTGTCAGGGCACACATGCAGGTTTATCTTGCAAGATAAATCCCTGATGCACAAAGGGATTACAGCAAATTCTACTTGTGAAGTTGAGTAACCCCTTTAGAAAGATGGGTCCTTTCCCTTTCTTCTCATTGAAACCAGCTCTGAAAGGCTTTCACCTACATACACGAATCCTAAGTGTACTTGATCCATCCAAATTAAATAATGGCAACTGTGATCAGCATTTGGTATACACACATAGTGTCTTCCAAAATGCTACTGCCTAACCTTCATGTGAAGAGGCCAGGCTTCCCATTGCTTTGGCTTGAAATATCATTGACTGAAATGGTACAGGAGGATATGGGATACAGTAACAACCCCAAGTTTGGCTGTGCAAGCTTGAAGTAGAGCTAAAAACATGCTGAACTCCATTAGAATAAAACACTGAAAAGATACCTCACGGTCTTCAGGTAGCAATTTAAGTAGCTGCTTCAGTGCCTCAGCACTCAATTTGGATCTATCCCCTTTCCAAACCATGGCAGCAATCTCTTCATTTGAGCTGTAGGAAAGAAAAGTACTAGGGAGCAGCGGCATAGGGAGGAAGAACATGACAAAGTGAAGAGACCCTGAAATCTTAACTGGCTTGCAGGAATAAATTAAGCAATTCTTACTGTACTGACCTCCCATTACATTTTGGATCTTAGCTCACAGTAGTATATTGGAGATACTAAAAAGCAGAAGATACTTTAAAGCCTAAAGCAGTGTTACTCATAACTCAGATGTGCTTTTGAGGCTTTGCCTGTCATCTTTACATAATAAAGGGCTTTCCTTTTAATGTGGGTGTTCAGTGTCACAGGGAAGACATCTACTTCTGAATTTCTCTACTGCTTGAAACAAAGCCAAGGCTAAAACTGATGGCTCTCCTCCTGTTGAGGAGTGCTTATAAAGACCCCAGAAGGTTTTACAAAAAATTCCTTTCCCACAACTTTGGCACGCAACAAGATTTTGAAGTTAGTCCAGGCTGACTGGGGACTCTGGAGACTTGACTGCTTGCAGCCACCAGTGCTCAGAAGCAGCCATGCTAACCTGTGATCCTGCAGTCACCTGCAGCTCTCAGGAGACTGTAACAGCTGCTGAGGGAATCAGCATAGAGAGGAAACTGCAACTGGATTAGACTATGCACAATTCTTCCCCACTGAGCAGCAGTTTGCAATGTGAAAGGAATAAAATAAATACAAGAATAAATTAGAATCAGACATGGAATTTTAACACAAAGGAAATTCTAAGCCAAGTTTCTTTTTGAAGCCCTTGTAACATGGGTCACTGTAAAAGGGAGAGTGAAAGCATAGCATCCATTGTCACCCTTCAGCAGAAATCTAAAAACAAAGGTAATTGCCAAACATTAGTACAGATTCATTTATTTTGTTTCTTTCCTTCCCTGTGAGGGCTGTGACATGGTAAACTTCCCTTTGTTCAGTTATAAAAGATGTTTCCTCTCTATAGAGAGCCTGCAAATAAAAATTGTATTATTTTGGATTTGAACCTCTGGAGCTGTCACTTTAAAGTCAAACTTCCAGTCAGGAGTGTTGCTTCCAGCAGTTGGTATTTACATCAATAACACCAAAGGAAAATACATTTCCACAAGGTTTTGCTGTTACTTATCAGTATTTTCTGTTAAGAAAGCTGGTCCATTTAAAGTGTAATATTTGTTTGAGACATACTAGTTGTCTGGAAAGACACTGTCACATATTAGTTAAAAACAAAAAAAAAAAAAAAAGGAAGCTGAGTCCTTTCTAAAGATAGATAAGTTGTAAAGTATTTCTGCTACATTTCATTTTATATCTGAACACATGCTTGGATACATCAGACCAGTAATTCAGATGGCACTCTTACCACTTAAACTGCTTCAGAAATATATTCAGAAGGAGGCTTTTCTTTGGACTTAAGAAAGTTATCTAGGGAAAGAAAACAAAGCAGTCAGGTAGAAGTACATTTACTTTGATTTTAAGAAGTTTTAGAGCTTTCTTTTATTGGGAAGGATTCATTCTTCTCTGGTAGTAACATTATCAACAACTCCATTGATCAAACCCAGAGCAATTTACAGAAGTACAGGTTATTTGACCTATTTTAGAAAGAGAAAGAGGCAAAGGCATAGACAGAGGAATTGATTAGCTAAAATAGTCCAATTTTTGCCTAGAATATTCCCATTTGTAAGAACTAATATGGCCATTCCCCTGTCCTCCCTCTCTCAGATGAGGACCTGTACTTCATCAGAATTATTACTTCAATATATTTAATTCTAACTTTCTCCTGTGCTGTTTTTTTGGGTAATCATAAGAAATGGCTATCAAAATATTTCAATCTTTCTTTTGAAAAATGACTGACTACAATAAAGAATAAGTGTTTCACTTCAATAATTTTGCCAGGCTCTACAAAATAAGCTATGTAATTACCTCTTTTGTTTGCTTTAATTTTGACCCCATTTTCTCCTTAGGTGCTGTTGATGGGACAGAGAAAAGTAGCTCCAGGCTTACATAGTTGGGCTCTACAAACTCCTTACTGCTGTTTGGCATCACAGCCCACATAGAGTGACTTTCTGGAAGACAATAACACTTCAAGATGGGCCACTGAGGTACAGAAGCACTTCCAAGTCAGTCTGACATATGAAAGAGAAAATACAAAGGTTTGAAGGGGAAATTGTGTCCAATCAGGTAAATATCTCCCTTTGCAATGGATAAAGACTGCCCAGCCTGGCACTATCACCACAATCATCACTAACCATCTGAGTAACACAAGGCACTTCAGAACACAAGATCAGAGAATCTGCATGTCTACAACACTTGGAATATTTACCGAAGGATCTCACCTTACTTTTCCCCAAGAGAGACTGCAACAATCACACTGAAGTGGTTGGGGATGAAGCTGATGTTTTGTTTCTGACCAAGAAAGCAGACTGCCTCAAACTGGTTGTTTTTTCTTTTTAAACATGTGCTTTTACAGTAAGTTCTTACCTTCAGAAGTGTCTTGTTCTTCATGATAAGCATGATAATGGTTGGACTTGATGATCTCAAAGGTCTTTTCCAACCTGAGTGATTCTATATAGAGCAAATATGAGATCTGCATTGTGTGAGCAGAGTATTAAAAGCTGCAGCAGAAGTGGAAATGAGCTTGTGGTCTCTTTGCTGACGGTGGAGCTAGACTTGCAGAGCCTTTTAGGAGACCACACACCAACTACAAGCCTTAGCATTATTTTGGTTGGAGGAGGGAAACCCCACACTATTCATTTAGCTATGGCATCCTACCTTGAGGGTTCATGTTGCCCAGCCCAATTTTCAGCCCAGGATCTTGGCTGATGCTTCTGGCTGTGCAAGAACTGAAATAAACCAACCCTAAACTCTAAAGCAGTGAAAAGCCACTGAGCAGGATGTGCCCAGAGTTCATTAGGAAGAATCACAGAGCATGATTTTTCCACAGATCATTCCACTCAGAGCATTTTGTAAACCTTAATTAGCACAGACTCACACTACCACTTTAACAAGTAACAGAGACTGAGAAGCCAAGAGAAGATGATTCTAGCCATGAAGCCTCAGTGCACTGCTTTTCCCAAACTATTTCTTCCTCTCCATATTTATTTGTGGCTACTACATTTTTGTAGTACTGAGAGTATGCAATGGCACCACCTGTCTGACCTGACTTACTGAGTCAAGTCTAGTCCCCCAACATCAGCAATTTTGTTTGGATGCAAGACAAGTGAACCAATCAGCCCAGCATTATCAACAAGCACGTACGTCTCACCACATCAGCTGAGAGCTTCTGCCAGTGAAGCACTTTCATTCTCAGTGTTGGCTTCTTCTTAAGGTGGGGCTGTCCATGACATCCACAGGTAAGATGTTTGCACTCAGGATAACTGCATAGCTGGGGAGATGGGACATTTCTGCAAGGCTTGGGAAAGGGTGGAGAAGGCATCTTACACCCTTGGGGCAGGGGTGGAGGGACTGGCAGCAGTGGTAGTGAAACTGGCACAGGATGCTGTCCTTGAGAGGATGAGAAAACACCTTGCTGGGAAGGCACCATGTTCCTTGGAGATTGTCGCAGCTTTCCAGAAAGGTCATTTGTTGGAGAAAGGCTCAGTTCTCTACTGGGTTTCTTCTCTTCCAAGCTCATATCAGCTTGAATGCATTTGTTCACCTTTTGATCTGATCTTCTAGATTTTGCTTTGGGATCACTTGGGCACTGTATGCTTGACAGCAATTTCTCCATGGCTTGCCCAGATCCCATTTTCCTGCTCTACAAGGCAATGAAGAGGTGCATGGATTAGCAAAACTCTACACAGCTGCTGGTTACTGCTAACTCCCCCAGAGAAACAGAAATAACAGCAAACTTCCTTTTAAAGTAAATAACCATAATATTTGTATTTACTTTACAGGGGTATTTCATGGTGGCTTCAGCAGTCAGAAGCAAAACACTACAGCTGACCATAAGATTCCTTTTCGACTTTTCTTGATCCTTTTATGTCCTTATTGTGACACATAAAAAAGGGAAGAGCAAATATTACCAGCATAATAAATCTCTACCTGGTTCATCTTACCTCTCCCTTGTTGCTCAGTCATCCATTGGTAATTTTCTTTTAAAGGAATGAACAGATGCCTCCTACAGGTATTCTATAGAGGACACTTCTCTACCAGTAAGGTCACAATCACTTGCCTATAGGTTCCCAAAACTTACCTTGAGTGAGGAGGGTGGGGATTTTAAGGGAAATGCTCAAAATAGCCTAGTAAATTGAACAAGCTGCAGCTGAAGAGGACTCAGGCTCAGCTGCTTAGAGACCCATGACCTCACAGGGAAATGATTTGTAGGTAGTAAAGTGCATAAGATGATCATACTTTGCCCTTCAACCAAATTTTCTTCTAAGACAAATCATGTTTGCCCTGAGACTACACATGCAAAAGACAAAGCAAAAGCTTGCATCTCATTTGTATGCTTATGTTTAACTGTGGCCGTGGATCTACCAAAGTTAGAGGAGTACTTGCTGGCTCAGTACTTGATGTTGACTGAGCAAACCTTATGTTTGCGAGCAATTGCATCTCTTGTGGATGAGCAGTGGCCTGGAATGCTTAATCTTGGTAGCTGTAGATGCTTGCTGATTTCTCTCTTTAGTTTTTTCCTGTAGCAGTTGTCAACAAAGGTAGGAATACCACATGTAAAATGGGTAGAATGTGCAGAGTTTTTAGGGACAGTATGTAGATGAGAGAACCTTGTGATTCCACTAAACATGTGTTAGTGGCATCATTAGCTTTGATGTAGCTAACTGGATAGGAACTTTTAGTGCAGGATCAGAGATCTATTTGGTGTGTACACTCCATTTTTCCTCCTTACACAGTGTTTTTAAGTAATGACTTGCAGAGACAAACCCTTTATGGCAGCTGCATTAAATCCTACAGTTGACATATGTAGTCTAGCATACCTCCCAAATATCTCCTGTACTTGGAAACAATTTGTCTCTGAAACTAGGCAGTTCGTAATGATCACAGAATGTATTGCATCGGAAGGGACCCCCACTACAACAGACAGGGATGTCACTCACTAGAACAGGTCGCCCAGAGCCTCAACAAGCCTTATGACAGTTTCCAGCTCTTACAACATACTCAGTAAAATTGTGAACGAGTGGATCAAAGGGAAAAGAAAACAACAGAACTCTGGATTTAAGACTTTTAATGGTTTTTTTAGTAATATGGACTTACATTAAAAAAATTGAAAGTTAATTCAACCAGAAATAACATCCAATTTACATACAGAGTGAAAACAGCTAAAACAGCTAAACCAAAGGCCTATAAGAGAAAGTTAATATTAACTGTACTTGCTCTTTACTTGAATTAATTTGTTGTTGGTTTCTATTTTTTGTGCAAATAAGCACTAACACTATCCCAAAGGTAAAGCAGGCTTATATTTAATTTGTGTAAACAACTTAATGTATCCCTCTTAGGACTTCACAGTCTTTGTGCTAAACTTGTACTGATGTCTATAATTGCCCTAGCAGGACAATTGAGGGATTCAGCACTATGAAAGGGCCTAATGAAAATCAAGCCATTTTCTGCTAGAAATACTAAGAGTAAAATGAGCTGATTAAAACAAAAACCCTTATTAGAAATAATCATGTTAAAATTCTTGTTTGTTTAATTAGGTTATCGGAGGAATCAGTGAAAGACTATTAGGAAGCTGTTTTTAATCAGAGAGCTCATCTAAATTGCTGCAGGTTTTTGTGTAAAGGAAAATATTGTTTTTAAAATCCTAATAAACAATGAATACTACACAAGAAACAGCTAATATGCTTTGAATGATAAATAGGCTTATAATAATGTACTCAAAGATTATACTTTTGAGACTGTGTTGAGAAATCAATGCTCTTAGGAAGATTAAAACTTTGATATACCTTCAAGGCAGCTGTAACTTACATTGCTGATACTGTTCAACTAAGTTAGTGGGTATATTAGAAAAAAATTTTGCATAGATTTTCTCTTTTAGCCTGGAGAAGAGGAAGCTTAGGGGGGACCTTATCACTCTATAACAACCCGAAGGGAAGTTAGGCACCTAGTGATAGGACAAGAGGGCATGGGCTGAATCTGGGACAGGGAAGAGTTAGGTTTGATGTTAGGAAGCACTTCCTCATGGCAAGGGTGATCAGACATTGGAATGGACTGCCCAGGTTGGTGATAGAGTCCCCATCCCTGGAGATGTTTAAGAAAAGACTAGATGTGGCACTTAGTGCCATGGTCTGGGTTGTGGTGATGACAGGTCATAGGCTGGACTTGATGATCTTAGTGGTCTTTTACAGCCTAAATAATTCTGTGTAAAAATCCACTTCTAGTAGATACACACACACACACACATATATATATATATATGCATGCAGACAGACAAGGTGCACTAGCAAAAAAGCACACTGCAGAGCCCTGGCACTGCCTAGACAGAGCAGGGAACAGAGATTGACTCCATATGCCAGCCCAACTCTGATGATTCAGTTGAAATCAGTTAACTAGCAATTAACTGTGAAGCTGTTTTCAGTGCTCCTCCATTCTGCCTTTTGTTTTATTGAGAAAGCAGCTGATGTTTGAGGACTGCCACAAAACAAGCTTTCATTCCCATCTGCTTACTGACATGCTAAAAATAGGCACATTTTTCATTAGCCTCCAAAGTGTTGTATTTTGATGGCATAAGATTTAAATTTTTAAGTTTGATACAGAAAATCTCCTACCTCTCTATCTCAGGCTGTGTAAGCTCTCAATTTTTTTTTCATTTCTCGTATTGCTGAGGAGCTATGTTATTTTGTAAAACTTGATTTTCCTTGCAGCTGGAAGATCATTGACTGGTCATTATTGTGCTGGAAACAGAAATTTCAATGAATGCTTGGTATTGAACTGCCAGGTATGAAAACCTGGTATTTCCCTTGTGTGTCATTCCTAAACATGACAAAAAAGGGAAAAGTTGTTTAAATGTTTAAGTTAACTATCAAAGTGATATGCACAAGAGTCCATATCTGCAATACAAGTTATTTTTGAAAGTAAGATGTCCTGCTCACCAAATAGCTGGAAGTGAGCCCCAAAGTGTGAAACTCATCCAGGCAGAGAGTTAGTCACCTGGTTATGCAGACAGATAGTCTAACTAGTAGAATTAGTTCATAACCTCCCAATAGACTACACTTGTTATGGTCGTATTCCAGGACCTGCTTGCATTAAGAGGCTCCCAGTGTGATATTCTTCACTGTTGACTGTTTATGATTCTTACAAGGATAAAAGTAAGAAGAATAATAAACCAGGGATCTTAATCCTTTCTTGCGTAAGCAGTCTTGTTGCTGTAAGCATCACCCTCTTCCTCTCATTCCTTGGGTTTTCCAAGAGTTTTCTGCCACCTGGGTTCAGAGAGGTCTTAAGGGAACAGTACTTCTTTAGAAATTACCCTCTTCCTTTTGTTTTTACTCTAACATGGCTGCAAACATGTGTTACAATGTCAAAAGAGAAAAAAGAGAATTATTTTTATTTGCTTATTGCTAACAATATTTCTTTTGTGGTACTTTTCATCAACAACTGTCAAAGTGTTTTAAAGGATTTCCTTGCCCCCATTTTACAGATGTAGAAAATGAAGCACAGATAATTTCTTTGTCCACAGCCACTAAAGAGGTCAGTAGCACAGAATGATTGATCCCAGTACCCTAAGTCCTCATCATTTCATGTCAGTCAGTGCTCTGCTAGCCAAAACCCTGTATGCAAGTTAGCTACCTCTCCCTTATTAAGATTCAGCTACTGCTGTGTCTTCGTTTTTTCATCTCAAAAATCTGGGAGCTGTTGGAAACGAAGAGAAAGTACTCACTTTTCTCTCTGCATCTGCCCCTGTGCTGGCTGGAGCATAGCTTTGAAGTCTGTGTGCTCAGTGTCTTTGGGCTTGGTCCCACTAATGGAGTTAATGAAAAAGCCCTCCAAGGGAACTGGCTGCATTTTTTGGCAGCTGGTGGAAAGGCAGAAATCTTGGAATCTGGTGCAGATGGAGCCTGGACCAGCAGCAGCTGTGAGTGGCAGAAATTTTGGGAGATTGCTTCTAAGACCCCTTGTCTGGCCTTTGTGCCCTGTGGCAGAGTAGTGATGCAGTTCAACCAAGGGACCATGGAAGTTGTATGTAGAGTACAGGGATGGGCTGTGAAAGGTTGGAAGGTGAGAGAAGGACAGAGGACTTTGTACATTACAGGGGTGAACACTTTGAAATGAAAGAAATTTCAACAGTTATTTTAATTGTGACTTGTATCGTGGCAGGATATAACAGCTATACTCTTTGGATGTTTGCTACGTTTGAGATAGGCCACTGCGTGGGAGGCATTACCATGTTGGCTGTCATTTGATCTACATGCAGTTATGCTGCAGTCTGCATCCAGATCTCTGCGGGCAGCCATACATGTGACAGAACAGGCCTTGTGGAGGCCAGGGTCTTTCTTCTGCTCTTTAGCCCTCTATAAGTGAAGTAGACAGTTGAAGGTACCCAGAAAAATTATTTCTATTCTCCTGTTCTCCCTGGAGTATCTCCAGTGTTCTAGGTTAGGAAAAAATAGGGTTTTGTATCATCTCTTCTTTCCTTTTATTCCCCAAAATAATATACATATGTTGTTTAGACCATGGGGGAGGTGGAGACTCCCCTCCCAGGTGTCTCCTTTGCCCAACGGAGCCAAACGGAGATTCAATAACACCTTTTGTTTCCAGGAGCTGTTTTTTGGGATTTTTCCCCTAACCCAGGACATCCAATTAATGGGCTATTTTGCTAAAGCAAACCATCTGACTGTGATGCAGGGTGGGTTTCTAGATTGCTGCTATAGTGAATGTAGTCACTGCTCCTGGGGCTTGTTCTTCTGAGCTATATACAGGTCCACCAAAGATGATTAATGTATAAACCTCAAAAGGTTTCAGGACTACTCCTTCTCCTGCCTTTCCTCAACTGGCTCATCCTTCCATCTAGCTCTTGCTTGTCCTGGATTTCCCAGGAAAACAGGGACAAACATCATAAAGAAATGTGAAAACAAGATTTATTAACAAGAATAGTTAGAAAGAGGGAAAAAAAACAAACCCACAAACCACTATTGACCACGTGTTGAACAGCCCATGAAAATGAACAAAGGAACCCTCTCCACCCTCCCCAACCAGCAAAAGGTCACAGCTGTGGCTATGCTAAATCAATGAGGGAGAAAAAGAAGAAGAGAAACATAAACAAAAAGAAACAGTAAATTACAAAAGTTGTAGGGGAAAGGAGAGGGAAGACAAGGTTTTCACTCAATTCCATGTGCATTGAGCCAACCAGACAGCCAAGAGACAGCAAGCCAGCCAACAAAATCAAACAGCTTGACTTAGTATCCTCTTATGTGCCATGGCAAGAATATGATTGATTCTCAGTTGTCTGTCATGTCTCCCAAAATTAACTCATGACATGCTGAAGAGAGGATTACAGAAATGTTGGTAGGGAAAGACTTTGTAAATGGTCTTGTCCAAGCTCCCCTTCAGAGGACTCAGCATCACTGTAGATCAGATCAGCCATGGTGATGTTTAACTGAACTGTGAAAACCTTAACAGGCGTTACAAAACATGTACAAAAAAAGTCTGTTGGCCTCAAAGGGTCACTCTCGGAAATTGTGTGCTATTGGGGTTTAATTTAGATTACACAAGTAAGCTGTGGATTTCAAAGGATCACAACAGCAGACTCACAGATAGTCTTTTTGCCTGTGCTGGCTCTTCTCCTTTGTACAAAACTTATTTCTCTGTGGAAGACTTGACTTTTTCCATCTATTCTGACTGATGGGTTTGGTAATTAACTAAAACACTGACTAAACTCACTGCATATTCTGTTGAATGAAGCTGCCTAAGTACTAAACACACACATCAGGTTCTGCATGCTTGGCACAGGGCAAACCAAACATAACAGTCATGTAGACATCATCTGCAAAGATTGCTGATCCTAGAGACAGGCCAGAGTGCATCTAAACTGACTTCAGAGGAACTGTCTGTCACAGAATGATTCTTGTCTTCTGATTTTGAGTAATGAAAGCTAAGTCTGCTTGTAATTTCCATTAGGGAAGAGCAGAGCTCCTGCTAACTATGGTTGACACTCAGGTATGAATTGTCACACAGTTCTTGCAAGAGTTCAAAGAGAGCATTAGAGAGTCTTGATTGTGAATTAAGTGCTAGTGCAGCACAGATGGAAGAGTTTTACTTACATACCCTGTCCATAGCTTGACTGTGAGGTGATCAATCAAAATGTGGCTTGTGATAGAATTGGTTCATTACTGATTTGTTTTCAGATATATTAGGTGAACATAACCTCATTATATGTTCACCTACATTTCATGGCTGTGACTATGACCACATAGATGGAGCAAGCTAGGATTGGTACCATGCTGACTTTCAGTTTAGGTACCCAGTTGACCACCGTATACAGAAAACCAGAAATATGAAGATGTAGGCTTTATGTTTAGACATTATGGAAGCTGATTAATTTTGCTGAAATGGGCTAATTTTTTTTCTTTTATTTCAATGTATCATCTCTCTTTCTAACCAGAACAGAAGGTATTTCTCAGCCCCACTTTGAGGAACCAAAGAACCAAAATATACTGGTATAACTTCACTCTAAGTACAGTGCAACACTGTGGTGATATTCAAGTAATAGCTATGTCTCCATTTGTACATCGCTGTTTCTTTGAGAGAAAACAAAGGATAATTATTACTAAGCATATACAACAATTATGTGATTAGGTGCTTTACAAATTATGCGGAAAACAAGGAACTTTGATGGCCAAATTCTGGTGAATCATAGTCCATCCCCACAAGAGAATGTTAAGTACTTCTTTTATTTTAAACTTTGAAATATTTTCAGTATTGAATGTCTCANTTTTTTAATTTGTTATGAAACACTTGGAAAATACTTCTGCTGATTTCTTCCATGACTTCATTTTATCATACAGCTGGTACACAGTTATTTAGCAGCTAGAAGGAGCTTGTGGTGTTCGAACCTGGTTTACGTACTGGACTCCCTGTGCAGTTGCTGTGCCATAGCACAACAGTTGTGTTCTTGAGGCCCAAAATCTGTTTTGGCTTAGATCTGTTGATATGACATGAAGCAATTAATTTGACCTTGCAACCACTGAAAAAAACTCTTGATCGTGAGCTTTTTTTCAGTGTCACAAATGGAGCAAAATGCACTTCCTAGTTGTAAATCTTTCTTTGACCTGCTCTGATTTTATATGTTCATCGTAATGGAAGCAGAGCTGCTTTGGAATAATTGGCGATAAACACTGTATTTCAACCTGCTTACTGGGATGTGATTGAATAGAAAACACAGTTTTCACATATGATTAGGGAACAAAGAATAAGCAGTGGCTCCAAATAACACAGTTTTCCATAAACTCTTGAGGGCTGTGGAAAGATAACTACTAAACACTCTTTTTGAAGGCAAAGGTAAGAAGGCAAAGGTAAGAATGCAGAACAATAAAATCTCTGACTGTGTGAAAAGTGCTACTCTCTCTAGGTAGAAATGGAGGTGGGTGAAGTACGCAGATGGAGAAGTGGACATCTACTGCAGCATCTCAAAAGAGTAGCCTGTGGGGCATCAGCAAGTGGGGTTCAGTAGATTAACACCCATAAGCCCTGTCTGTTCCTGAGTCCTGAATCTCCAAATTATGTTGTCGCTATGGATAAAACTGAGATGAGGAGGAGGAGGAGGCTGGCTGCTCATTGCTTGCCTAGGCTTCTTGCTAGAAATACATGGGTCTCAAAGCTGCTGGATTTTTGTAGCCTGGGGTCTAATCTGAGAGCAGAAAAAGTGAATTAAGGAATAAAAAGGACAGACGCTTTAGTGATGTACTCTGAGACTGTAACAAAAGGGAAAAAAGAAGAAAAGCTCTACATGTGAGAGAGACAGTCCTGCAAGTCAAACCTGGGGTGGGTTATGTGGTTTTGCAGGAAATGATAGGGCTCTGCCTGCTTCTGCCAGCTGCAAATAGGATTTCAGCTGCAACAGGGCTGTGCCACTCTGGGGGGTCTCCTGAACTGAAGCTGCCCATGTGTCTGCTCTCAACTCATCTTCACTTTTGTCAACCAGTTCTCAATATGCCCATAGCAATACTTTGGTTAAAATAAAGCAGTGATTTAATCTTGTAACTTAGTCCAGCAAAGTTTTCAGTATTAAAAGGTCATTACAAGTCCTTTTAAGCAAAGCAAAATAAGTTTTAGCTTGAACCTTACTTCTAGCCATGGTGAGTTACCATATAAAGGCAGAGTTCTCAAATGTACCCTGCTCTTCCACTTGACTCATGTATCACACCACAGAATCAATGAACATAGATTATTTGCAATGGACAGCTATATACAAGACTATGGTACAATGTGTTATTACAAAACTTGAGAAGGAAAGCTCTCAATTTTGAAAACACAATACTACACACTCCCAGTTTTAAAGCTGGGGAACATAAAACTACTTTTTCTGCCGCTTGAACACAGAGACTTTTGAGTGTGAGCAGCTGACAGCAGCATTCATACCCAGAGATTTACTGAAGCATGAGATGAAAATGTGTCCAATAGAGCACTCTGGAAAACATCTTTCTGTTGCTTTAACAAGAGGAATTGGGGTACTGGTTCTCTAAAAGTTGATGAATACATCTTTGCATGTGAGAATACTATTGCAAGGTTATTGATATGCTTCAGCCTAATGGCACATTAGGCTACTTACTACATAAGTAAATATGTAGTAAGAACATACTTCTTTTTCAACTTCCACACATTCCCCCCCCCCCCCACCGATTTTTCCCCTGTTTAAAATTGTTAAACAAA
>VZRI01003259.1:55960-79460 GCA_013397515.1 Upupa epops
TTCCCCTGCTTTAAATGATTGAGAATAAAAATACATTTGTTTGATCTGTGTCTTGGACTTTGTCCAATATAAATCATCAGTGGGTGATAAAAAGATGCTTCCACCTGTGCTGGTAGAGCTACTGCTAAATTTATACCCTTAATGTAGTTGGGACACTGTTATTTTTACAATCTCTCGGAAGTCTAAACACTGTGGTCCTTTCATGGGCCACACTTAGCTGTCATTTCAAGAGGAGTTTGGCCTAGGAACCAGCTGAAAGACTTGCCTTCCAGGACAGTGGATAAGGGGATTGACCCTTTTGTTCTGCTATGCACAAGACAGACCCCCATCCCTGTGAGTGCCCAATATAAGGCATGGGCTGAGAGAATTGAAGTCTCTGGGGAAGTTTTCATAGGTCTTGGGGAGAAGAGAGAAAGTCTGCCTTAAGAGAAGCAGTGTGTCCTGGTAGTGCAGAGGTGACCAAGGTATCATTTTGGTGTTGCAGAACTTAGTTTCTGAGAAGCTCCAGCACTCCAGGGATGTGTGAGTGGATCACTGGGTCTATGTTATTTCTTCTGTCTTGCCATGACACCTGCAGAAGAAGGAGGAAATGCATTTTTTTTGCAGCTATACAACAAAGATGGGTTTGGGTTTTTTTGCATGTATGTGTATATAATGGATGGGATACTACAAGGAAAACCAATCACAGATAACTTAAAAGCAGGTAAAGCTAAATCTTTATGCATTTATTGAGAAACTCATGGTCTCAGAACTGATTCTGATGTTCAAAGAGTTTGGACAATTCTTTTAAGCTAGTTCAGTCCAACACAGTGAGTCACATGTTTTCCGAGTATTGGAATACGCTTCTAGATATCAAACTGCTGAACTCACTAATTCCATAAGATTTAGAATAACTATGAGAAGGATGGTGAGGCCTTCTGTCATTTTTTAAATCCTGTCTTACTCTGTAATCATTTCTAATGACAGCCGTGAAGGCAGAGGCCATATAGGAAGATGAGCATTAGCCTGATTATGGTCTCATGGTCTGTTAGAAAATTTCCCATAGATGGTACTGAGTCTGCAGAAGGGGAGGTCAAGCACCTGGTCCTCTAGAATTAAAGGAAAACAATTACAAAAAAAAAAAACAAACCCAAACAAGTCAAAAGGGAAAATCTGAAAACCTTGACTCAAACTCTGCTGTCTCTTTCCAGGAGGAGGCTGATGTCCCACTGTGCCCCATGCATGTCATAGCTCCTAGAAGGCAATGCTGCATCTTCCTCCTCTTTCCTCTTTCCTCACCAGGGTGTTATCTTGGAGCACTGGCCTATGCTCCTGGTTTGGCTTGTTCTTTTATTTTCTGTGGAATAAACAAATCTGGAGCAGGGAAATTGCCAAATCCAAGTTGCTTGTGGACTTGTGCTTTCCAGACTGTTGTTCCCCCTAACCTTTCCATGTGATATAAAGATGGCAGGAGAGGAAAAAGAGAACTGCATAGACAGACATGAATGTTTGTCTATAGCAATTCTGTAGGGTATAAGGCAAGGGAGCTCAAAGAGCACAGCCCCTGAGCTCAGGCATTTGTACAGTTCCTCCTCAACTGTTAGCTTGTGCTAAATGGTTCTTTTTCAAGCTCTTTTCAGACTTGGTTGTATAAGTTCAGTTGTTACCAACACACATGTGAATACAGCGTGACCATCAGTGCTTTGATTCCATAGGAAGCCAGACTTATCCATTCCTTTCAGGAACATGGAGGTAATGTGGGATCACACTCTACATGTAAAAGCTGGCATTTAAAGAACATTAATACTGAAATTGCTGCATAACAAGATATAGTCTGCTCTGAAGTATGATTTCATAGAGTCACAGACTGTTCCTGCCTTTACTCTTGCTGCTGTTAAAGAAGAAATATGACTCATGCTTGAGACCTGCATGAGAAGGAAAAAGATTCCTTCAGCTTTATTGAATCCCAACAACTTCCACATCCAGCAAAACCTTCAGAGAGAGAAATATAATGCACTATAAGAGAACTGGTGCTGGGACCTGACCAGACCAGCTGGGACAATAAATGAAAGAAAAAAAATTATGTGGAACTTCCTTTGCTAGTGGGGAGAACTCTAGGCTTGCTGAGTCTGTAATATCACAAGGGATGGACATCAGCTGTATTTGGTGAGGAAGCACTGCAGCTGGACAAACAAAGATATTTTTGCTTACTATAACCTCTCTGAGAGACAAAAATATGGGAGGAAAGGAGAACAGGAACTGCAGGTTTCAAAGTGCAGCTTGTCTCCACTCTCCTGGCACTGAAGCACAAGTGATGTGGCTGTGCTAGGTGCTGAAAAGTCTGCCTATCTTGGTGACTTCATAAAGGTGCCAGTTGTTGAAAGCTCCTCTGTGTTGCCATTGCGTGTCTCCTAAGGAGGATTCGAAGCCACTGGTGTCTCTAACTTTTTTCAAAACTGACTTCTTATAAGCCTGTGTGCTTGAACTTCTGTACTTAAAACAAATGTAACCCAAGTTAACTCTCAGGCTGAGTTGCTCTCCCTCTGCAGCATAAGCACTGGTCCTGATTTGTTTCTTACCTGTGCCTCACTGCTACCATTTTCTGATCTTGCTGCAAATCATCCTTAGGATTTTTAAACAGATCTACTTGCCTTTTGCACTTGATGCAATCCTGCAGTACAGCACAGAAAGGACCAAGAGGAGGGCAAGAGTACTTATGGCTGTAACTACATGATGTAGATTTCATTTGCTCAATGATGCTCCAGTTGCAGGAACCAAACCAAACCTGATATTTGCAATCTTGCAGATTTTTCTGTTCTATCACTCCAGGGGTCAGGGCAGCTAGGCTGGGTTAGAGCAGGGCTCCTGGCCAGACTCCCAGCCCCAGGCACTAGGGATACTGGAGAATAAATACATTCCCTTTAGGAAATGAGACAGAGAGGGACTTGACATTATTGAATCAGTTCACAAGAGATGCTCATCAGCATGGAAAAGACAACTCGTAACAATGCAATTTCAGTACAGTGGGTGTTTCGATTATTTGCACTTGCTGTAAAAAAAGGCAAAGTTTTACCAAGTCAAAATCTCATCCTGACACTCCTTAAGTTTTCTTTTGAGGGGGAACTGTGTGTTGCAGCATCAGTGAGGGATGTAGGGAAGCTGGGACACAGGTTCACTAGAACTTTGGTTTAGCAGTCTTATTTATTTTGGTGACACAAAGCCACATGACCTCCCTCCTCCCATCCCACCAAACTGTATGAACGTATATAAATATAGTGGGTCTGTTTGCTCCGGTGACTACTTCTGTGCTCTGGAACTCAGTTTGGCTTTGAGCTGGAGATGGTATCATGCCTCAACTAATACTTCCTCCTGAGCCCAGTGGTATATTACCTTTTCCAGATATCTGTATTTAAATGGTGTTGTAGGAAGTAGCTACCTGGAAGCAAAGCCAACACAGTTCTTTGCAGGAGGTAGGTACTGAAATTGCATTTTTACAGTTTTGCACAAAATTAAGGATCAAAGCAAGGACCTTGTTTATCACACAAAGCTGGATTCAATTGGTTAGTTTAATGACTTTTAATTATCTGCAGGGAAAGAAGGCTTGGCTGGTGCTGACACAGATGACAGACATGTGGGCTGTGACCCTATGTTGAGGAGAGATCAGCACTGTCTCCACTCAATGCAAGATCAACACCCTGGAGAGTGAAAATCAGAGTAACAAATTTGTTTCACATGTATTTTTGATTAGATACAAAGACAAAAAGCTTAGCTGATTTGCTGAACAGTGATTAGGTCTGTAAGGTTCCAGTGCTGTGGTTAGTTCACACACAAACACCTTTGCAGGGTTACATACCTCATTGTACCACACAACCTTTTTTTGTTTTATTATCTCCAGTATCAGTCTCAACCTCTGGTTTTAAATAAAAGAGAAACACTAAATATCATCGCAAGGCAAATGTAATAACAGGGAAATCTTTATGATGAAAAAATTGTTTAGCAGCAGGGAATTTCCTAGGATGCCATCGTTGGATGTCCAGGGAGCCTGGTGACTTTTGAGAGGATCAGTTCCTTAAGCCCAAATTTTAAATGTCAGAGAAGAATGACCATGGGTGGGGGATCCTGAACCTTGGATACCCCTCTTGCTCCAGCCCCTCCTACTGCCTCCCATGGGAAGAAACCACTACTCTAGGAAAACTCTTCTGGTTTGTAGTTTGTTTGAGTAGAAGAAAATGGCCTGGTTAATGATCACAGCTCCAGGGTTCTTATAAGGGTAAGAGTGAGCCTTGTCTGTGACAGATGCTCAATCCATTCCATCTTTCTCTGCAGTGGGTATTCACACCCTCCTTTCATTTCCCCTTCACCTTTCTTAGAAGGAAAAACATTAAACATTGATAAAAAGACACTCCTACCACTTGCCTGCCAGTTGGTTGTCCCCAGGATCTTGCAGAAAAAAGGCTTTGGACAGTGCATCGTATCTTTCTAGAAGCTGACCCGTGTCTCCTCCCTTATGAGGCTCCTCTAATTTGAGATTAAAGTACCCACCCTAGGGTGGCTTCAGCTCAGAAGAGTCTGAGGGATTTAGATGCATTTCCTACATACAGGTCTGCCTGTGAATGTTCACTGCAAAGCAGAGATCTGTGTGACCTCACACCTCCAACAACCTAGCTCTGTTCTGTGAGACAGCCCAGTGCAAAGAACCAATTCTGCCAGCCAAATACAATTCATCCTTGACAGAAGCATCAGCAAGATCCTTTCATAACCTTTGGCTTTTTCCCCCAACCTGCTGCAATGGCTTGAGGGCCTGATGCTCCAGAACCACCTCAAGTACCCCTGGGCAGGTGGTCAAGTCACTGCAGCCAAAGTGCTGTTGCAGTGAGCCTTAGGAGAGAGAAACTGAAACAACCCAACAGCAGTGCTGCTGCTGCTTCCTTTTATGTGCTTGTTAGTAGGGGACAGGGGGTGATCACTGATTAAGCACCTAGTATTAACTGCTCTTAATCACTGCTCTGGAATCTGAGGGAGCTCTTGTTTGCACATAACCCAGCCTGGTTTCTGTCTTTAGCACACCTGACAGACGTGCTTATTTACATCTTTACTGCATGCAATGAGCTTTATAATTATTGATTCATCTTTACCCCTTTATAAACTACTTATAAATGTCAAAACATCTCTATCAGGTTTAAAAAAACCTAACAGGTCCATGAACAGCATGGGTCTAGGGGCAGGGGGCATTGGACCCTGAAGATGGGAGGAAGAGATATAAAACAAATATGTGAGGAAGCTTCCCCAGTTTAACTCAGTCCCCTAAGGGTTAGATATGACAAAGGTTACCTGAGTAGCTTTTGCTGTGCCTCTTCTTTTTCCTCCGTTTCCCAGATGGCCTCTGCTTTTCCCTGTCGGTGTGAGTTTGCCCTGGTGGGAGCGTTGCTGAACAAGAGGAGTCTGTGGTTGGCTCCTCTGAGAAGGACTTCTCTTGAGAGGTATCCAGCAGTGAATCTGTACCAGGGTCTTCATTTTCCTTTGCCATCTCTTTCAACTCCGTCTGATGAGCCTGATTGCAGGGATCAGACTGAGTGCTTCCAGGGCCAACCCTAGTCTCACTCAGCCATGATTCTTGCTCCTCTGCCAGCTTATAGCTCTCTGACCCATCAGTTAGGCATTCCTTTTCCTCGCCTTCTAAGGCTGATCCACTGAGCTGGTCTCTGAGAGCAGGGTCTGAACTGCTGCTCACAAACTTTATCCCCGTGCCTATGTTAGCAGCAGAGAAGGCAACAGAGCCACTAGCCCTGCCAGCTTCCACCAATTTTACTGAAGGGATTTCCATCTGGGATTCTGAAGGAACATTTCCTCCAGCACCATTTATAGATAATGCCTGGTTTGAAGCTGAAGCATTTGTAGCATGTCCATCCATTTCCATGAGGGGGCTGGTTGAACAGGGAATGATTTCAGAGGGATGGTCATCATCATTTGTCTTGGTCTTATCATCAATCTGCTTTTCTGCTGCTTGGGGGTCCTTAATGCTCTTCCCTTTAAATAAGAAATACAATAAGCCACATCTACAAGCTGCACCTTGGTGCTCAGCCAAGGTGCTTCTGCCACTAAGAGAGGTTACAAGATGGCAGCTGCCTCTGCATGACCCTAAAGCAGCTACACAGAGCTGCTTTTATCCTTCCTATACCTTCTCTCATTACACTTCATGTGGTTATCCCAGTTAGACTCAAAAGCTGCAGCTCAGTAAAGCCCCTGCTCTATTCTCAGCAGGTGTTTATGTGTTTTTGCTGCCAAGCAGCTGATTTCTATGGAAGGCCTGGACTCACACAGATGCCTGAGAAAGTGGCAAGGTCTTGAACCAGACAAACTGCTGGTTTGGCTCCATAAGGACTTCAAAACTGCCCACCAGCCACCCTAATCCTGCCCTTGCAGAGCAGATTTAGGAAAGTCACAGTGCATGCATCAGGCTTTATGAGAGGCAAATGTCCTTGAACTTACCTAACATGTACCAGCACCGAGAAAAGCTATAACAAGCACCTTGGGTCCTTCTGCAAATAGGGTTTTCTAATATTTTTTTAAGGACTTCTTCAGGCACCCAAATACAGACTAAGACAGGGCATGCTGGTCTACAATGCAGTGACAAGCTGTGCTATTGAGACCTGACACCATGGAAGGGACTTGTGCTAGGAGGACAACAGTGCACTGTCAGTATGGTTCTATGGACCATGCCTCTCAGGGTTTTGCAGCACAGATGCAAGGCCATACTGTTCCAAGCTTTTGCTGATTCTGGGATCAACCTGGCTGGAAACAGCTCAGGGCTCCCTGCACCTCTTCTCTATGGCACCAGCTGCAAAAGCTCTGTAAATAAAATGCCCCAAATGCAAATGAAAAGGATTTTTGCTTGTGTGCTTGGCTCAGGCTCAGGGGCAGCTGCAGGTACAGTCAGGTCTGTGTCCTTACCAGGCTGGCCCTCCTCTGGGCTCTCTGCAGGCAAGGTTTTAGGAAATGCATCCAGCTCTTGTCTGTTCTTTGTCTTTCTCAGCGTGAACCCTTTCCTTATGTCAGCTAGCAGGGCATCAATGACGCACACCTCCTCCTGCTTCACCACCCCTTTCTTAACTAGGATAGCAAGAGAAATAGGTGTTAAATCTGCCCATGAGATGGGGTCAAGGAGACTCTGCAGTGATGCTATTGTTGGGTGTGGGTACTGCTGTCCCACTATAAGCAACCAGTAAGCAAAAGCAATGCCTTAATGCCAGGCCTGGGAGCAGTGTGGGTGAGTGAGAATGGAGAGAGAAGAGTCTTGATTTTTCATTTCACGCAGTTTTGTCCAAATGTACTTTTCGGTTGTGCCTTTCCTTTTCACCCACAGAAAAGCAGATTTAAGTTATCTGCAAGATTTTTGGGACATCAGTATTCTGTGGCAATGACAAACAAGTAGAACATATTTGGGAATTTTGGAAGGGGGAGAAGTCAAAACTTTCTTGCTAGATTTGGGATTCAAAAGCTATGCTTAGAAACTGAAATGTTTCAATTTGATTTCTTTACTCTTAAGTCAGCAAAATTAAAATTAACTGCTATGTGCAGTTGCAACAGTGAAGAGTCAATTCTCAGTTAGGGCTCTAAGACAGCTGAAAGCGCTTTGTCAGCTAGCACTTTGAGACCCACTAAATAAACTATCACTACTGGTCCATTAGAGTAGGACCAGTGAAAAGCTCCCAGTAACCATCTCTCTTTTTCAAAGTACTTTCAGATACTCACTGACTTTTCCATTTTCTCCCTTCTGTCTCTTCCCCTCTTCCTCTTCCAGCTGTTTCTTCCTCTTTTCTGCTTTGGCAGCTTGTTCCTTTCTGTCCTTATTTTCCTGTGGCAAGGTAACAGTAGCAAGAGAAGGTTGGCTAAATGTTTTCTACAAAAGCTGATGAAGAGATCTGTAAATGGTTGCAAAGGAGGAAGACAAATAAAATGGGCATGAGGAACAAGGGCTGTCTTGCTAAGAGGGTGAGAGGGAGTTAGGACTGCCACACACCCATAGAAAGTGGCAGTGGTGGTCTACCTACCATTGTGCAGATCTTATTTGTGACCTTAAGGTTAGGCAAAAAATGGAAGGTACTTAAGCCAGTTTCTTCTGAAGTGGTTTTTAATATGCATCCCCTTTCAGAGTCTGCTTCAGCTGGAGAAAATTTTATCAGTCCCTCCTCTAAAGCTTATACTCTTGCCCTCACAGTGTCATCTGTGTCACTCTGTAACTAAAGCTTCACACAAATCACAAATTACTGGGGTTTGGACCAGCCCAGGAACACCAGCACTCTATGAGGAAGCAGTGGAGTAGGGATCAGACACCTCTTCGCCAAAAGGAGGAGGCTATAATCAGCATCTCTCCCCTCACTGGATTCAGCTACCCATCCCATCCCATCCCATCCCTGTCTGTTGGAGCAGAGGCATGCACTAGTGCTAAGGGTGCTCAGCATCCTCTGTGCAGATGCCAACCTTCAGGGCTCGTATGAAGAGATCTCTGAAAGTCTTCATGGTGCTAAATATGTCCTCTAAAGACAACTTGCTTGGGTCTTCACAGAGATAATTTGCAAGTTCTTCTCTCTTCCTTTCAATGGTTTCAAATTCTTCTTCCAGCTTTCTGGAGGCATCAATGCTATCCTGAAATGGATTTATCATACACTGTAAAGCCCCCCATCCAGAAGACAGTGAGTGAAAGTAAAAAGGATGTCAGCATGAAAACTAGAAAAAGTCTGCGGGACCTGACTTTTAATTGCAGCAGAATTTATATAGTGGGAAGAAACTAAAATTTGCAGATGATGACTGCATTGAGCCAGCTTATGGGAATGCTTGAGCAAGACAGAGAAAGCTGAAGCCCAAGAGAAGGGCTTTGTGCTTTTGATCCTATCCTGGTTTCAGCTGGGAATTTTCTTCCTAGTAGGTGTGGTTTGGATTTAGTGTGAGAATAAAGCTGATAATGCACTTTTGGTTTAGCACTTTCTGTTTCCAAGCCCTACCAGTGAGTAGGAGCTCAAGAAGCTGGGAAGGAGCACAGACATGCCAGCTGTCCTAAAGTAGCCAAAGGCATATTCTATATCATAGAACATCATGCCTAGTCCTAGGGAGAGTTGGCTGGGAGTGCAGGATTTCTCCTCAGTCATTGGTCAGTGGGTGGAAAAGAGGGCTTGGGGTTTATTTCTCCATCTTCTTGTTATGTTTCTTTTCATTCAAAGATTACTTCTATAAGTCTGGTATTAGATTTATTACTATTGATGTTACTATTACATTGAATTTCATTGTAGCTATTAAACTGTTCTTACGTCAACTTAGAAGTGTTACCGTTTTTCCAGTTCTGCTTCCCATCCCACCACGAGGCGGGAGGAGTGTACAAGTAGCTGTGTGGTGCTCAGATGCAGTATAGAGTTAAACCACAACAAACCCACACAAGGGGGGACAGCCTGCACTCACAGTGAGGAGTCACACAACACAGTGGAGAGGGCAGCTAGAGCATGGGCCTTAAGAATGGCCCTACCACAGATATGTAGGTTTGGGGTGGAACTGGCAAATAGACACCCATGGATTATGTGGAATTGCAGCCTACTTCCAAATGTGATCATGCTTGTAGTAGTATTTTCCATCCTTTCACAAGCCTCCTCAGGAGAGGCATCGTATGCTGTCTCTTTGTGTGTAATGGGGGGAAATAAAAGAGAGTCCCGTTACTGACCTGGATAGGTTTCTCATACTGTTGTTTCATATCATCATTTGATGATAAGACTTTTCGCTGAAGCTCCAGCAACTTCTTTAAATTGGTACTGGACTCTGTGCGTATAATATCAAGATTAACTCTGAAATAATACAGAACACCTCTGTTAGTTGACACTCCAGCATCATGCCCTGTCAAGTCTGAGCTTATGGTTTCATTGCCTCTCTACTTCCCACCACTTCACTGAACTGATCCCTGAGCTCTAAACTTTCTATACAGTCCAAGCTCATGGAAAACAGCTTTTCTCCACAGCACTTCATGTGTATTGGGTAGAAGAATGTCAAGAAAAGCCAACCAATTTAAAAGTCTGTCTCCATCCTTAGAACTCTTGGCATTAGCTCCCTTTCCCTGTTTGAAAGCCCTTCTGAAATGCTTTGGGGTTAACTGGACTTTACTAGCTCTTGCTACCACAGACAGTGCAGATTTTAGAAGGACCTGGGAAGCAACATTAACTGAATGCTCTGTAAATTTCAGCCCTAAGTGTCACCAGCTGTAGTACAGCTGTTATATATTAAAGAGGTTTCAATATTCATCAGCCAGATCCTTTGGTTAAAACTAATTAAGATGCCATCATGTCACTGTGCCCTACCAGCTGTGTATGTCCTAATTTCTGGGACATTGTTGATGTGTATGGGATTTATTTTTGGTTTTAATTTGGAGGAAGTGACTGACAAATTTACCCTGCTGCTTTTGAAACATATTCAAGATCCTTTGGCAGGTCCAGTAGGTCCGTGTGACTGTCTTCTACTTCCTGAAGTGAAAGAGAGAAAGTAGTATTTGCTATGTGGCAGTAGCTGCCAGACATGGGTAGAAATGCTCAAAAAGGATAACTGCACCACATCCCATTGCTTATTGCCCAAGACTTGGCAATGGTACCTCCAGAATATGGTGAAGCAGTGTGATGCGGGTTTGGTTTGCTTTGGTTTCTGTTAGTTTCAGTAAAGTGCTGATTTTAAACCCATCGGCGTCACCTGTGTGACTTCCCTACAAGACAGAAAGAATGCAGATGTAACTCCTGTGTTCATCCAAATTTCAACCCTAAAGATCATCCACGTACTGTAACAGTGTAAGGCCAACAAAAGTTCTTACATAGTTCATAAAGTTTCCAACTTTGAGAATCAGTTGACAAAAGAGTGGAAGGCGATGACTGCTCAGAAGATCTGAAAAACATAAAGTGCTTTTAAACAGAAGCCTCTGTTACACGAGAACATTTCCTAAACTGTAATTGGGATTCTGAATTCTATCATACCAAAAAAAATATTACAGCTTTGCAGCCCAGTGGCCCAACCTGCAGAGAAACCGATTCTATAGATATGGTTCCATGGACTATAACAGTTTTTGTTAAGATTCTTTCTTTCTTTACATCGGTGTCTCTGCTTCCTAGTGGAGAATAACCTGGAGTTGAATGCTCCTCACTAACAGCCACTGACTTGCTGCTTTCCTTGGAAGTTCCCTGATTTACCCTGGTGTAACCAGGCTGTGAATTTCATCTGGCAATTTCCATTCAGCTGTGCAGTGAAGACAGTTCTAATAGCCCTGCAATTGTCTGCCAGCTGCAAAAACCAGACAAATTGGCCATGTTCTTGGTCTCACATGGGGTAGGTGGTTACCAGGACATGAAGGGTACGGTCCTCGTCCTTGCTCTTACCACAGTGCTATGCTTTCCGAAGAACTCAGCTCTGAGGCAGGAACAGCTCCAACAGAACAATTGGGCTGCTGGGAGGACAATTTTCAGGGGATGCTTCAATTTATCCCAGCAGGCAGCTGTTATGCCTGCTGGAGAAACCCCAGGCAGAAGCTGGAGGAATCAACTGTAGGACAGGTGACACTTGACAGTGCCAAAAAGAGCAGCTGGCAATCAGCAGTGGCACCTGAGGTTTCTGCCACAAGAAGTCAAAACCCTTTGCGTAATCTCTACAAATATTCACAAACTTGGAGCATCAGTAACAAAAAACTTCTGGTTCCATTTGTAGGCAGGGAAAAACAAAAGCAGGACCACTTTCTGGGGGAAGTTCAGGGTGTGCTTTTCTGGCAGCAGAGAAAATTTTTGTGTGGAGGTCTTAACATGGCAAATAATGAGTGACAAATTGGCTGTAACTGAGCCAGCTCCACTGTCTGAATTCAGCTCTTTTGAAAGGGCTGATGAGCTCCCAAGATTTTGCTTTTGAGAATGCTTCAGAGGAATACATCTGCTGCAAAAAGAGGGCTGAGATTGAGGGGAACGATCTCTGGTCTTACTAAGGCCTTTGATCAACAGTGGAGATACCTAAAGCTACATCTTGTATTTCTGCAGAGAACAGACTGTAGGGGAGATTTTTGCAGGACTGGATAGTATAATCTTTTTTTAAGACAGGGACATGACATCTTCACAGAGCTTCAGGGTAGATTTGGAGAGGTCTAAGCTTCTTGTCATAAATAAGATCCAGAAATAAGGTCCTGTCATTTACCTTCACAGGCTCTCCAGATGACATCAGCTTTTGGCTGAATCATGTCCAGCACTACAGTGGTCTCTTCACAGCTCAACATACATTCGATGCGCAGGTGGTAGCTGAGGATGGAGACTAATTTAGAGCTTAAGGTCTTGTGATCTTGGCCAGCATAGTGCTGTTAAATCTGGCCACCCCACAGTATCTTTGGCAACTACATCCACATCAAAACTGTGTCTGTGGCTTGTAGAGGGAGGTGAGAGACTGCCTTGGGGACCAGGGAACATGTATTTTCTGCTGATGTACTATGATCAGCAAACAGAAGACTGACCACCACGTGAATATGGGTTCCCTTTTCTTGGCACTGCATTTCCCACTGCCTTTCAGTGTGCTATGGAGACTCCTTGGGCAGGTCAGATCATGAACCTGGACCAGCTTCTGCTGCTTCAAAGAGGTTGTTGCTGAAGCAGCAACAGCCAGCCCTTCATCTAAGGGTAAACAGGAAATGGATGGCTCTAAGGTATAAGGAATCTACCAGCTATATCTATCTATTAGTGCTAGTCTCTGAGGCTCCTATAAAGAAACTTAAAATTCCCAGAAAAAAAAAGAACTAGATCAAATTCATGACCAACATCCTTACCTGGGAATCTGAAGGAGGAGAAGATAAAACTGATCTGCATTTGCTAGCTTTGATTTCTCTTCTTTGAAGGCCTTCAGGTTTTCTATCTAAAAAGAAAAAAACAAAACTAATTCTGCAGGACTATGCTGTATTCAGCTCTGTGTACTAAGGGTACCATTTTTCCTCCTGACCTCATGCTTTTCAGGAAGCATCTTCAGCAACTGCTTCAGAACCTCAACATCGAACTTGGTCCGGTCCCCATTCTGTATCATGGCAACAACATCTTCATTGGAGCTGCAAGGAGGAGGAGCAGAGACAGCCATTAAACAATGACCCCTCTTCCACAATTACTGAGTATCCACACTTACTGAGTACCTGTGCCAGTGCTCTTTGCTTTCCATAGTCCTATCTTTTCCTTTTCCAAAGGAAAGATGTCCCCATGAATAACATAAACAGGACTTAGGTCCTTGCTATACCCAAAATTTGGGCCATGGCCCTGGTCAAATGACTCAAGGCTATGTTTTGCACCTGTATCTGAGATCTCTGTCTCCAGGTATTTTATTATTTTAAAAGAAAAGTTAACTCTTAAGTTCTCTTCTCCAGTAGCCCTGTTTTGAGTAGGAATTTCCTTCCAGAGGTGTCTCACATCTTACGTTACCCCAAGAGTCTGTCACAACTTTATCTGTAATGTGGAGATATAATGCCTTTGCCAATACATGGGGATGTTTTATGCAAAAACATAATTAAACCCCTAAACTCAGTTTTTTAAAGACAGTGTAAGACAAACTGGGAAATGCTTACATGTTTCAGTAACACAGACCAACAAAGTGCATTCCATGAGGACCTTCCAGTTCCTATGCAAAAGCTGCTCAAACTTTTGTTTGAGCCATATCTTACCATTTAAATTGCTTCAAAAATATGTTCAAATTGAGACTTTTCTTGGAGTCCAAAAATGTGATCTTCATTAAAGAAAAAGAAGATATCTTGTATTAGATGAATTGTCTGCAGTAATCTTTATTTCAAAGAACAAGAAGAACCTCCTCACCTCCTTTGGTTCTGCCTTCACTGGTGCAGCTGTTTTCTCCTTGGGGGTTGGTTGTGGAAAGCAAAACAGCTGCTCTATGCTTGTGTAATTGGGCTCTATAGCTTCCTCACTGCTGCTGCTCACTGAAGCCCACATTGAGTGACTTTCTGAAAAGAAAAGATGTTCAGACTGGCTACAGGGACAGCTGAAAGCTCCTGGCTGTAAGGCAATGTGAGTTCCTAAAAGGGGCACTTCTCAGAAGATGAATAAAATAAGAGACAGGAGAGAGGTTCTTCTTCCCCTCTATTCTGCACTAGTGAGACTGCATCTGGAGTACTGTGTCCAGTTCTGGGCCTCTCAGTTCAAGGACACTGAGCTGCTGGAGGGTGTCCAGCATAGAGCAATGAAGATGACAAAGGAAGTAGAGCACCTCCCTTATGAGGAAAGGCTGAGGGAGCTGGGTCTCTTTAGCCTGGAGAAAGCTGAGGGGTGACCTCATTAATGCTTATAAATAGTGAGGGGTGGGTGTCAGGAGGATGGAGCCAGGCTCTTCTCAATGTCATCTGGTGATAGGACAAGGAGCAATGGGTACAAGCTGGAACAGAGGACTTTCTATATAAATATCAGAAGGAACTTCTTCCCAGTGAGAGTAACAGAGCATTGGAACAGGCTGCCAAGGGGGGTTGTGGAGCCTCCTTCTCTGGAAATGTTCAAGACCCGCCTGGATGTGTTCCTGTGCGACTTGGTCTAGGTGATCCTGCTGTGCCAGGGGGATTGGACTAGATGATCTTTTGAGGTCCTTTCTGATCCCTAATGATTCTATGAAATGTTAATTATTGAGGAAATCAGGATCCAAACAGTCTTAGGGATAGTTAAATCTCATACTTTACCAGGCACAGAGAGGTCGTACAGCTCCATCCCTCCCTATACAACTGCATTCTCCTCCATGGTAGGCAAACAGGATCATCACAAGAAGAATCTTTGCTATTTCTTCTTTGGTCCCATGCCTGGTGTTATTTCTCATTTCCTGCATGGTAGTGCAGGGACTAGCCACAAGCTGGACATTTTCTGAATGTGGCCTTCCTCCATTTTTCATTTTATAATAGAATCTCTTTGTACAGTATTGCCTATGGGACTGCTTCCATTAATTCCCACTGAACATTCTTAATTTTATGTATTGTTTTAAAAAAAACCCATATCACTTGAGCATGCCTGTCAAAGACTTTACTGAATTAACTGCTCCTGTGTTTGAAAACAAGTCTTATTTAGTCTCCACCTACGCATCCATGCAGTGGATGATTTGTTTGTCTAGGACAATGCTGACACTGCCTGTCCTGGCTGCTTCTCATATTTCATGATTCTCTTTAGATCTGCTAGGTCAGGGAAACATAACCCAAAAATCAAGAGGCAAGTCAGTGATCCTCATAGCTTTCCAATTTTTTTAGTATCTTTCTTGAACTGTGGTATGATCCTTGCCTGCACTCTTACTTCCAACTTCAATATATCCAGACGAAAATCTGGGGAACCCAAACCAGAGCTTTTTGGATTCGGAAAATGTACCCATCCCTTCTCCTTCTAATATTTTGCGTTTTCTATTTATTTAAGTTCTGCAGGTTGGACATAGAAATCAGAAGAGTTCAGTCTCTAAATGGTGTCAACCACATTTGGCTTACTTGTTTTTCCACATAAATCATAAAGCAGCAGTGACTTTATGACAAAAGTACCCACCTCTCACGATGTTGGAGGGCAGCTTCTGCCAGTTCAGCTTCTTCATTCTCAATGTTGGCATTTTCACCGTTTTGTGGGGAGGCCTGCCCATGCCAAGAGAGCAGCTGAAATGCGAAGCCACCACAGCTTCTATATTGTCTCCTGCCATGCCAGGTAAGAGAGGGGGAGGGGGAGGGATGCCCCCCATGCCAGGCAATGGGGGTGGAGGGGGAAGGATTCCTCCCATGCCAAGCAATGGGGATGGTGGGGGAGGGATCCCATGGAGAGCAGGTGCATTCATCATGGGGGTTGTGGGGGCCATGGCTGCATTGCCGAAGGCTGGGTGTAGAGGTGGTGAGTGTGGAGGTGCTGGAACAGGAGCAGTGTTGGGTGAAGGACTAGAAGTCTCAGGCAAAGTAGAGCAGCCTGTGAGCTGAGAGGATGAGATCTTCTTTTCATTGATAGGTGGCCCTGAGAAAGCAGCTGTTGCCTCGGAGGGGTTTGGAGGTCCTGCTGGGTTCCGAGCTGCATGTGCACATGGCTCTGGCTCAGCCTGGACAGCTTCATTTGCACAACCAGTCAGCCATTTCTCAGCTTGCTTTTGCTTGTTTGGATGTTTCTTGATAGACAGCAGCCTCTCAATGACTTCTTCAACTGTGTTCTCTTGGACTAGAGAGACAAGCCAAGGTCAGAGATGTGGATGGGGCTCAAAGGTTGATTCATGCTGTTCAGTCTTCACCAAGCAGCAATCCTGGAGCCACAGAGCCCACTGTCTGGTATCACTACACAACTGCACTTTTAGCTTCCAAGAAATTTCCTTCTCATGATCCTGGCCCACAGACATTATTTTGAGCATGACTGCCAGTATGATTAGCCAGTATCAGCATCCTGTATGCCAGCAAGGACAGATTGCCACTGACTCATATGACCCCAAAGCTCAGAGCTTAACCATCAAAGCAAGACCATAAAACCTAAACCCACTGATAAAAGTGGCCAGGTCTCACTACCATTGGCATGGCTGGGGCATCACACCAAGACTTGACCCTATGCTCCTATGTTCTGGTGTAACTTTGTTCCAGCTTCTGTCAAGCTCTTAGCAAGTGCATAGAACATGTGATAAAAACTTCTGTGGGCAGTAGGTAGAACAGGAGAAAACAAGAGAAAAGTGCAAGTCTGGACAGGTGTCATTCTTACTATCGTTTGCGAGCAGAAGGGCTCTGTTCACTACTACATCCAAGGATTCCCACAGCAAGAGACTGGAGTGATGAGATGGTTCTAAGTGCAGCAGGCTCTGGAGGATGGACAATAGCTGGATGGAGACCGGAGAGCGGCTCACCTGCAAGACAGGACAGCTTTCCATCACAAGAAGGTGGGTTCTGAGAAAAGTACCTTAACTTTGCTATCACTTGACTTTGTGCCCAATGTGAGGGCCTACTTACTTTATTGAAAAGAGACGAGAAGACCTCATGATGATCATTCATGTTGATCCCATCACATATCTTTAATAATTCCTCATCGTCTTCTATCTTGAACTCCTCAAACGTGTCACACTGGATAAGCAGATCCTCTTCCTCTATGTCTCTGCAATACAGCAGGGTCTGGTTTCACTGGAGTGCCCTTCACTAATTTTCATATTACTGGTTTTGTTTAAATGATTTTGTCTCTTTGCCTCTAACACTCAGACAGTTGCTGTTGAAAGTAGCAAACTCTATCTTATTTATATAGGAACAAATGCTATCAGTGCATCGTTTCTCAAACCAAAGGTACCACTCATATATAATGCATTCTAGAATTCACCATGAGTGTTTCTGACAGAACAGTGATTTTAGATCAGGAAACTTGGAGGACAGGTATGCCCACACGTGCACTAGTGAATTGTTTTAGCCAGATGCTTCTGGGACCAACACCAGCAGTGAAGGGGGTTTGAATATAGCAAGATGCTCAATAAGCCCACAGCATCACTTCTGGTTCAGTCCAAAATGCAGCCTCGATGAGGACATTACTGAGCCTTGCTCTGCCTGTGCTCACAGGCTCTGTCAATGCTACATGCAACAATGGCTGTCCCCATGACACTGTGGTTGGCAAAGAATCTAAGAACTAACCTAAAGCTTCTGGTTCCCATGTAATGGGTGTACACAAACATGATCTGCTCCACCCAACTACACCTTACTTCACACAAGTGAAGGCTGATAAGAATTTAGTTTCCACAGCTACGTTACTGTGTATTGAATTTATAAGAGAAAACATAAACAGTGATCCTTACCTTAGCTTGTCTAAAATATCCAACAGTTGAAGCCCTGGGAGAACAAAGAAGTAGATATATTTGAATTATGACCTACTTGATACTACTATGATCTTTATATAACTTTATGCTCACTTTTTGCAGATAGAAAAAGTGAAAATATCTTCAAAGGATCTGTCAAAGTCTGTAGGGTCATCTAGCAAATTAAGTGACCTACAATACAAAACCACTGCAGCAACCCTGCTGGAGTTACTGGGGCACACAGGCATTCCAAATTAGTCACCTCATTCCAAATTAGACATCTAAAATCAGTTGGATGAACAATGTGGTCAAATTTCCCTTGCACAGGCTCACTGGCTCCAGTGCATACATTCATGTGATCACAAAAACAGTACCCAGGATCCCAGTATCGAAGCAGCTAGAGTGTATTTCTGAATCACACAGAAGCTTCTGTGGCTCAACAGACACAAGGTGAAGAAACCTTATCTACTCTTACGAGGGTTTGCAGCATGTGGAAATGTGGCTATATAAGATGGCTGGTAAAGGATTATTGAAATGTATTAAAGCATCTTGGGTGGTATGGTGCTCAAAGCTATAGAAAAGCAGCAAAGTAAACAGAAATCTGGCTACAGAAATAATGTTGAAGAGAACAGAAATCAACAGACAAAAAAACTTCCCAGGAGTCTGCTGTCTTTAATATTTGCACTTTGTTCTTCAGTCCTCTTTAGTCGCTTTATGAATAGACCTGAAAATAAAACTGCTTGGCAACTGAATTTCTCCGTAGAAAATGATGACTGACAAATGTCCTTACCTATGAACTCATTCCTAATTTGTGTCCTCATTCTCAGCTCTTCTTTCCCCAGTATGATGGCATTAATAGCACTCAGCAGTGTTACCATGTAAGGTACATTATCTGTGTTGGAGAGCTCATTCATTATGATGCTGAATCGATACTGCTGATTCTTCAAGCTCTATGAATAACACAAGTGATATTTCTATTCAGACAATTCAGAAACATCTACACTTAAAATCTCTCAGTTTACCCCACTGTGAACAAGACAGAAAGACACACATAAAAGCAACACTCTATCATAGAGCAGGGTCTGGTTGACAGAGAAAGTGAATGCAACTCCTCTTTTCATGCTTTCTGATAGTTGATGCACCTATCTGGGCTTGTGGTCACTGAAACTCATGGATGTGACAGTCTATTTGCTAACCTGCTAGTGCTTTTCTTGCCAAAAAGGACCTTGTGGTTGGAAATCATCTGTCCAGACAAAGTCACAGAGCAGCACCATGGGATTCTGCTGATTGGGTCAAATTTCCTATAGTTTTCACCTCATAAATCCATGCCTCTCTTTACCAAAATGATGCAAAATGACATACATCCATCAGAGCAGAGCTGTACCTCCTGCACAGGAAAGCTGCACAGCCCAGAATTACTGTCAAACAATACAAACTTGCAAAGCTCAGAACTGCTGACAAACATCTGGTGGCCAGTCAAATACGGAAGCCAGGTGAAGGTCTGGTTGTCTCAAAGGGGGAATGTGAAGTGTGGTGAGGGCTGCCTAGTCTCACTCTCCTGCTTATCACCAAGGATGCAGCAAGGATGTTTTGCACAAATACCCAGGACTATGAACAACACTAATGGTTTGGTTTTGTTAACAGCCGATGGGGCAACATTTTGACCAGAGTCCCCTCTGCCTACACTAAGAATAGATAATGAGGTATAAATGTTGTGCTGATTGTGCACCCTATTTGGTGGAAGAAACTTTCAGCACCAACTGGGAGTGCCAGATCGTGGGTTTACTCTCACTCTTCCCTGACAGAAAAGCCTTTTGGTAAGATCTGCAACCTCAGCTACACTGTTTGCCTGGGAGATTAAGCTGGTGTTTGAGGTCATAGTTTAGTTTGTAGGAGCTACAGCTGTCTAGAAGCTTGTGAATTTACCATCAGCAATCCTAAAGAATCTTTATATGCTGCATAGTTGTGCAGCTGACTTGCATCTCGTGAAAGCAGCAAGACGTACTGTAAAGGTTGTTCGTGCATCTGGTGTAAGGTTGATAGTCACACAGGCTGTGCTATTTGTGTACCTGAGTCTCTTCTTCAAAGGCATCTAGACCTAAAGCAAACAGGCTGTTTGTGCAGCTAATGTCAGCTAAATGCAACACTCCTACTGCAGCCCAACACTTGCCTTGTAATGGTCCAGGGCATCCAAAGCCAAAGTGTGGCCATCTGATGAGTAAATGCACAGTGCAGCCAGAAGCTCAAATACTTGCTTTTTGACCATGACATTAGTTGTGTCAAGTGCTGGAGGTAAAAAAATACAAAACAAGAATTTATAATGACATTAATGCTCTGAATCAGTGTTTCCTGCTAAATGGCTTATGACCAATGGTTGAAAAAAGATTGAAGTAGTGGAGCCAGTACGCAGAAGAAGAGAAGAAAAATGCCTAAATTTATAGCTATTCCACACCAGTAGCAATATCTGATATAACTCCTAGTGGAAACAGTAAATGCTAGTTCAGATACCCTCTTGGCATGTTGATGCTGCTTGTAGGAGCTTGTTTCTTCTATGTACCAGTGGTGCAGTACAACAGCAGCCAAGCACTCACACACACTTCATTTCCAGTTTTTACATATGTATTTTCTACAATATCAGATGAGCCATTTTCCTTAATTAAAGAATCTTGTTCTTAGTGCAGAAACAATCGATAAGCATACCAAGAAGGCAAATTGTTCCAAGCAGTCCCCATGTATTCCCTTTTCTCCACTGTTCTTTCTCTGGGAGCCGGGAAGAGGGGATATTAGACCATCTCAGTTTTCCTCTATTAATGCATAGAGAAGCTTGACTGCTGAAAAAAGCCAGGGTACCCCAGCAGCACAAAAATGCTACCTCTGTATTTCACTGTGGTTAAGAAAATACAGGGTGGAGGGGAAGGAAGAGGATTTCACAACTGAAGAGGGGGCAGGCTGGCTTCCAGGTTAAATACATCTTAAAGGGCTTTTAATAAGAGTTTCTGGGCACAGCTGTGATCTCAGTTCTGTGAAGCAGCACAGAGGTATCCTCCCAGCGTCACCATCATTAAGTGCTGTACACTAAGTCCTAGGATGCACCTGGTTAAGTTTCATACCTAATGACAAACAAATGAATGGCATAAAAATGTGAGTGCTATTACCATCTTCTAGAAGGAATAGACTGAGCACCACAGAAAACATTCTCTTGAGATTAAACCATTCAACTTCCATCCTTTTTATAGTTTACAAGGCTGCAAGCCCTTTCCATTCTTCTTCCTCTGCCTTTGGGGATAACAAAGACTAGCAAATGACTGCCAACAACTGAAGGGAAGATGAATTCTCATGCAGGCGAGCAGCTAAGGCTAGGGCCTATTCCTGGCTTCTCAGTTAACAATGAATATATTTGTGAGGAAATAGCACTGGGTGGCCAAGGCAATGCCATTTCAAAGCAGCATTATTTTAAATAAGAAAATGATCTCATTAATCATTGTGACCAACAATTTGCAAGAAGTTTGGTGCAGATCAAAAGGAAAGGCAACAGGAAAGTCCATTCCTGCAAGCCCCATGTGATGAATGAAGAAGGAAGATGTCTTCTCACCTTGGAAGAGTTTTCTGATGTAGCCCTCATTGCTCACGATGTATTCAATGCCCTTATGGGAGTTCATGACTGCTCGCACACAGTTAATGCAGGTGAGCTGGAGCAAGGCATCAGAAATCCTGGACACTCCTCGCCCGGACAGCCTGTCCAGAGCCTCCAGGAGGAGATCTAGCCCACACAACTCCAGGAACTGAACCATCCAGGCATCATCACTATTCTCCAGGCGCTTCTTCAGCCCAGAGTAGTTCACCACTGAGGGCATTTGCAGGAGACGGATGCACAGCTCTGGCTCTGCATTTTCCAAGTTGGCCTCTGACTGGTCTGTCTCCTGGGATCCAAGTTTCTCTTTCAAAGCAGCCCACTTCTTGTGGGCACTTTCCTTTTTGATTGACATCATGCAGAGCTTGTCCTGAAAGAAAAATGAAGAGACAAAGTGAGAAGTTTGTCTAGACTGACCAGCAACCCTTTGGCAACAGCCCTGTTTTTGCTCTTAGTAATGGGGATGTAAAGCTCAAATACAGCAGGTTCCCAGCTCCCCAACATGTAGGGCACACACTGGAATCAGTCTGCAACTGAAGAAACTCCATATATCCCCTCCTTACCCACACGCATTACATTCAGGCCCTGAAAATTCTGTAGAAAGACTCTTAGCACATCTAAGCCAGCAAATACAGCTTTAAAAGTAGCCATTTTACCCCAATTAATAACCACTACCTATTTTCATTCAGCAAAAGGATAAGACTAGAAATGGTATTATCAGCTCTGAACAACTTAGGCCTATTAAATCACTTTGAAATATCACTATGCTGGAGAGGCTAAGCAGTTTCCAAGCATTTGTAATGGGATGGAGAAATAATTTTGAGCACATCCTGCTCCTAAGAGCATCCGATTACCTGGTTATTCTTTTTTTGCTTTGGATATTTTTGACTAATGTAGAGGTTAGTTTTATAGCAGTCACTTAATCTTTTCCTGTCTGCTGCAATTGCAAATATGTGTGCAAAATGTGGTGCTAGGGTACGATAAAGTGAGAGCCTGACAGGCTGCAAGTGGAGGGATGGCAGCAGGAGGCTAGGAAATCAGACAGTGAATGTGTATCCAAGGGCCATCTCCCTGGAGGGCATGGCCAGCCTCAGCCTTGCAGTTAGCAGCAAGGCCGGGGAGAAGCTAATTCAGCACAGAGAAATAGCAAAGCCAAGCCTAATTAATTCTTGGTGGCAAATTTTATGTTTTTAAGCAGATTTATTTTTCAGACCCAAAATGATTAAGCCAGACATTGCCAAGTCCTGTTCAAAGCTGAATGCAACGGTTCTAAAGCTGAATTGCTCCCAAAGAGGACAGTTTGTCCCACTGAAGGGGAATAAACTTGCTGGACCTAAAGCCAGTCACCAATGTCACCTCGCCTCTCTGCTGTCCCATCAAGACCTCTGCTTCCCTGGGCTGGTGAGCCCATGTGAAGCTTACCTTGGGGGCCAGGTGGCACCTAAAACCCAGCCCTTGGGGGTCTGAAGTCCCATTTTCCCTTACAAGCTCTAGCATAAAGGATTCTAGCCCTGAAGTGTGTACAGAGAAATCTTGAACAATCTAAACTCATAAATCTCTGAAAGGTTTTGTTTGCCAGAAAGACAAGCTGAAGGACTGCCCATTTATAATGGTTGGAAACAAACGCGTGATTTAAAAGCCTTCCTTGAGGACCGCACTGTTGAGAAAGGTCCTGGCTGATTGGCTACAGAAGAACTGCATGGCTTCAGCTTCTGGCAGTTACCCTATAGCAAAAACACAGCCAAAAGGTTTGTTCATTGCTTTGTGATAGGCACGATATCATAGCCCCATACATTGCTCTAGGAAATATGCAAAGTGGGAATTGCTCCCACTTTTTTGGTGGTAGAAGTCTCCAGCAGGGGCACCTGGCTTGCAGCATCAAAGCCTGCATTAAGGTCAGAGGAGTGGTGGAGTTACTGGGATACTGACAGAAAATCCTTTTAGATAGCTTTGGAGTGTGAGATGTTATATTATGATTCGTGTCAAGGTAAAAACAATATCCCCCCTTGTCATTGTGGAAAACTATTGAATGAACAAAATAAACAGTGAAACTCAGCAGGACAATCGGTAAACAGGGTTTGGGGAGACTGAGCAATCTAAGAC
>VZRI01003281.1:395-11552 GCA_013397515.1 Upupa epops
AAAACTGCCGCCACCTCCTTCTTAGAAGGAGCATTTTTACAGCAAAAGTTCTTACACAAGTAAGATATCAATATCACCTTTATGACTGCATCCATTTTGCCTCCGGTCGACTATACCGCTGACCCCTCCCAATGCTTCTTTGGACTACCCTCCGAAGGATCCCATGCACGCTTTTTTCCTGCTTGCTGAGAGTAACGGCCGCCTCCTCCGAGCCCCAGGCTTTCCCCACTCCGCGGCTCCTAGGGACACTGCTCCCGCAGGGAGATCCCTCGCCGCCCGCAGACAGCTCACTCACCCCCAGAGGATCATGTCGGGGTCACCAAAATGTTGCAGTGAACATTACATGATCTGTTTGTTTTCCTCTGGGGGACCGTAGCTTGACCACTCACCGAGGTGCACACCAATGTGACGAACGGCAAATGGCATTTATTATCATGTGGCGTACACTTATATACCCCATGTCCTTCGTGTACGCCACCTTTTTTACTGACGTAGCAGAATAGAGGACCTATAGCGTCACATCCCACAAGCCTGCGTGCGCATAATACAACATGTATTCTACTGCTTTCGTAACATCAGTAGATGAGGTAGTACGCCAGAGGGAGGCTGGAGCAGATACATGTCTCAATTTAAGAGCCTCATGGGAGCTGATAAGTGGATTGATGAGAGTATTAGAAATAAAACGTTGGGAACTTGAGCTTATGCTTAGCTGGAAGGAGAAGATTCCAAAAGAAATGTATTTTGAGCTGCTGTGTTAGCAGCTCAACTAGATAAACCAACTGAGGGCAGGGTACTTTCCGTGTTAGGAAATCCCCAGCATTGCCTGCATTGTCTTTATTTCTTAAATAGAGGCAAGTAGATGGAAAAGTAGATGCTGTTGCCAACACACTGAGCAGGCTGCAAGACTTGCAAAGAAGCTGAGCAGCTTGCAGAGTTATCTTGAGATTAAATGGTGAAGAATAGGAACAGGGCCATGACTTGGTTGGAGCTGGACATTTTCAAAAAATGAAATGGCAAGAAGTTGAATGAAGTTTGCAAAGGAGTGCTACACATATAATATTAACAACAGGTGCTGCAATAATATTAATCTGGCATAATAATCAGCTTATTTTGCACAATATTTGGAAGCAGTTTTTTTGTATTAAAGAGAGCTTGGTAATTTTTTTCTTCAGCTGAAACTGTGCTTTTGTGTTCCAGTGATCAGGGAAAGTTCACTAAATAGNCCAGTGTCTAGTTTTATTTTTAATGTAGTTAAAAAATATATACTTATGTGGGGCTAGCTGATCTATTTTTGGTGTTCTATTATCTAGTGATGTGTCCAAAACAAAAAAAACATACTTTAAATTACCAGGGGAAAAAAGAGGAAATAAAACTCTTCCGCTACTCATGATTGGTGACTGGAAATGTTACCTCAAGGTGTGAACTTGGAAGTTGATGACTGCATGATAATGAATTTGGTAGAACTTAATGAAGAACAAGTAATTTTTGCTCCTAGTTCTTTATTTCCTTTTACTAACTTATTTTTTTCATTAATATTCTTGATAATGTCCATGTGAGCAGCAGTCAGAATGATTTAAGTTTGCTATGTTAAAAATTCAGTCAGGAGCATGTGACCACTAATTTGTTCTTTTACTTTTGTGGGTAAAGCAATTGTGAGGCTCAGTGTTTTCAGATAATAAATATATTCTATAGCCATGATGGACAAGTTGGTAGAGTAGGGTCTTTTGTCAGTGGCTCAGTATTTCCTCATAGTGCTGCTGCTATCTGTAGATCAAGGTTATACAAAGATCCAGCTCAAAGCCTTTTGAAGTGAGTAGAAGTAACAAAAGCCTATTCCTCAGCCTGAATAGTTCATGTTATAGCAAAAAGTTGACAAAAACATAGGAGAGATTCATCCTATAGGACTGCAACAATCACCCTGTAAGTGCTTCAGCTCTATACCCAGGAAAACCTCCAAGGACATTGTGTAGATGATGACTGCACTAGCTCTAGTGAAAGAAAGTGAAAATCTAAAAAAATAATCAGATTTTGTTGTCTCCTTAGCTCCTTCTTGAGGCAATGCTAACGCTGCTGGGTAGCTGAGCTGTTTGAGAGGATGCCTTCTACTTTCACAGTCTGATTTCTCTCGTGTTATAGAAGACTTAATCTTATGTTTGGGGTCCATGCTGTCTGCACATCTAGGAACAGACAGCAATTGTGTTATCTCTTTGACTTAGGATGCTGTATTTCTTCTTCTTTATGTACTCTTTTTTGTAGTTAAATGTACAAGATTGTATAGTAATACTGAAATATGTTTAGCTACATTGAAGACTGTTTACTTCAGAGATCTGTAATTCACTCTTACTCTTCTGCAGCTGGGTTAGGTCATTGTTGCTGTGCAGCTTTATAGACTCATTTAGTCTGGAATGAAAAACTAATACACAAATCCTTAGCGGTCATAGCACATCATCCACATGGTAGAAAGATCAGCCTTACAGTAGAAAGAGAGAGTCTTAGAAAAAAAAAATAAACGTTGTTGAATGAATGAAGAACATTATTAAATGTTGAGCTTGGGGTACAGCGATACAGTTTCAGGGAGGAATGCATTTCAAAAGACTTGAGGATTTAGTTCAATAAGCAAACACTATGTATTTATCTAAAAATTTCACAGTCCCAAAGCATGCAATATCAGATTAAAAATACTTAGGAAGAGTCTTTATTTGAATACTATTACTATTTCTATTCTGATTCAGAAGGAACATTCAAAATAAGAAAATGTATTCTTTCAAATATCACAAAGTTACAAAGGAATGGCAAATATTTTGACTTCTTAAAGTAATCTTTTTCTCAGATTGCTTTCTTGACAAACTGGACTGGAAGATAGGGCTTATGTTCTTCTGAGAATATCAGCTTTTGTCCAAATAGGAGCATAATTCCAAATTTTCAAATTTCCATTTACAAAGAAGCTTCAAAAGGAGCACTGGTTTAGAACAACTGAAAAAATTGCTTTTAAAATTGTAGAAATTTTTATCTTTACCGAATTTGTATGTTAAAGCTAGTCTCAAAATACTTAGGAGTCATGTTAAAAATGGATTGTAAACAAAACTCAAAATATTTTTGTGGAAATCTAAGTTGATAGATTGTTTGGGTTTTTTTTAATGAAGCTGTTAGTTTTAAGATTATCTGTGTACTTGTATTACTAACATAATTAGGTCAAACCATTTCCATTCCCTGTTTGTCCTGAAAGAGATATTGTCAGTTCATTGTGCAACATCGTATTCATACGGCAGTAGGTTTCTTTACCATCACTGGAGTATTTCTGTCCTCTCAACTCCTTCTCTTGATTACTCACAACTTACTTGCCTTCATTAATGAAGAAACAAAAACCCAGGAATAAAACAGATTCTCCCTTAGTTTCATTTGTGCTCCAGTTCAGATCCACTTTAGTTTTCAAATGTATTTTGTGAATCTGTTATCCTTCAAAGAACAAATGGAGTTATGATTTGCCACTTTTTTTTTTCTCCTCCATCTCCTGGTTCTTGCTCAAGACTGCATATTTTGTTAGAACCTCTTGTGCCTTTGCTTAACTATAGAATGAAATCCATTTATATTAAAAAAAAAGAAGATATAAAGCAACTGAATTTATCTGATTCCAATCATAAATTACCAGTCATTATATATCATATGTTTCATACTGGGTTAGGACTTACTGATTTCTGAGTGGAACACATTGCCCTAAACATTGTGTTTAGGCATTTAACCTGTTGTCTAAAAGACGAACATCAAAAAAAGAGAAAGCTTCTTGTATCTGGTTATTGTAGGATTTTGCTGTGCTTTCTGAAGTCACTAATTCAGGCTGTGAATGAAGATGTATGAAATATAAAGCTCCAGGAATTCTGGAGGTGTTGCAGTTACTAACATTCTTTCCAGAGAAATACCTTCACATCTAAAAAAAAACGGAAAAAAGTATTTTATGAGCAGTTGCTCAAAGGTAGAACTCGCTATTAGTTTAATTCTCTATCTGTTTTCACTTTCAATGCTTTGAGTTTGAAATAGAAGTACAACTTTAAAATATTAGAATAAAATGCAGTGTGAAGAAAGGTCCTTAGGCTGTCTCTGCTTGGTAAATGTAAACAACATTTATCTGTATTTGGAAATGCTTAAAAATATTAAAATGGAATGACATTTTGTCTGATGCTATGACTTACTGAAACTACACATTTGACTTACTTTGGGAAACACAGAAAGTATTATAAGTATTACAAAAATACATAATCTTTTATCTATATACACAGGGATACTCAGAATTATCCATAAGTTCCCTCTGTGAGATGCAGTGCTGTATTGGGATGCAAATTGTAAAATCGGGTTTTCAGTGTGTCCTTGTCCCATTTCCTGATGCTTGGATTGAAGAAATCAAAGAGTGTTCAAATCTGCTGTTCCCCTGGAATTGTGGCCTTGGGAATTGCTGAATTTTATGTGCTTTATAGTTATAAATCATAAATAACCAAGGCTCATGTGGAACTGTACAGACAGGTAATGACTGTTTCAACAAACCTAGCTGAACTGTAGTGGAGGAGTGAAATCTCCAAGAAATCTTTATACTGATTTTAATCATTACAAACCCTTCCTGATTATGCATCCCTTGAAATGATACCATGAAAGTCATGCACCTCTGCTTTCTTCATGAAAAATGTCAGGGAGAATATTTTACTTACATGTTTTACCTAATTTTTTTCCAGAGTTTTCCCATGGTGTTCCTTCGTTTTTTTCCTCTGGTTCTCAGCTCTGCTGATTCCACTAGTTCGACTGCCTGATATTTCCAGATAATTTTTGATCTGCTTTAACTCAGCAGAAAAGCACTAAAATATCTGGTTTCTTGTCTGTTGGAGGGGTTTGTTTGGGTTTTTTTTTCCTTTGTATGTGTTTCTGGGGTTTTGGAGAAGGTTTGCCTGGATAGGTTGTGGCTGCCCCCTCCCTGGAGGTGTTCAAGGCCAGGCTGGATGAGGCCTTGAGCAACTAAGTGTGGTTGAGAGGCATGGCTGCCCATGACAAGGAGATTGGAGTAGATCTCTAAGATCCCTTCCAACCTGAGCCAGTCTGTGATTCTATGATTCTGTGGGTTCAGTTTTTGTTTGTTTAGGACGTTTTTCCCGTGCAGTTTTCTACCTTTTTAATAAAGACAAATACCAACTTGTTTCTCAAAGGTCTCCAGATAAGCATATACAAAGAAAGTGGTGGAGAATTGTGGGAAGAGATAGGAGTGACTGTACCTTTCACTGGTGAGCTGTTTACTGTGCATTTAAGCTTCTTTGGGGTGTATTTACAGCAGCAAAATGGTTAGGGCATGTAACACAGGACTACTAGAATGAACAAAGGCATGCCATTGTGTAATGAAGCCCGTGGTCTAGCGCTGGTACTAGTTAAATTCTCTGTGTTCTTGCTGCAGTCACACTGAGGACTGTAGTGAATATACAACCTTTATTTGGTGGTACTCAAAGACTTCACAAGCCATGATGTGTTGAGGTACTAAGATAACAATGTTAGAATATGTTTGTTACAGTATGTGTCTGCATGTGATAGAAAGTAGTAAGATTAATTACAAAACTGGAATTTGGCTGGAAGGTTTGGTAATTAAAACTCTGAGAGGTGTGAACAATGTGATATCTTTATAACATGGTTGAATTACAGCATTAGTGATTGTGCAGCCTATTCAAGCCTATGTGCTTTAATAATTGGAAAAGCAGGGAGAGTTGCCTGCGTTCTGTAAATTACTCTCTGGGATTTATTTTTCCCCTTAAAAAAAAAAAACCTTAGCTATGAAAAGAAAAAATATAAATATTTCAGTATATGCAAATGTTTTCTTGTTGATGCTAACCTGGTTATTTCGCTTCCTCCTCTTTTTAAATGCCTTATTTTTTATACCTGATGATCATTCTTGAGAAACCAACTGCAATGCATATAGATTTATGTAAGTATTTATTCCTAAATAAATATTTCTGCAGAAAAACCTGCAGACTTACAAAGAATCAGCTGTAAGATTCTCAGACACTCAGGATGTATCCTTTTCTGTGCATCTGTTTTTACTACTAATGTCATAACCAAACACTTTATAATTATAATAAAACCAGTGTAGAAACAAATTGTGTATATAATCATTAATCAGTATTCCTGATGTACTTTGGGTTGCTATGTTTGGATGAAAGCCAGGCATAGCACACAAACTTGTCTATTGACAGAAGGAGCTTAAATATATTTGTCATTTTGCTTTGTTAGTGAAAGAATTTAAAGGGAGTCACAAAAAGTTAATATAATATTGCTGGGATAAACACCCAAGATGTCTATCTGCAGCCTAGTTGAATGACAAGTTTTCTGTCAAAAACTGATACAAATCTTGAGGAGCTGACAAACCATTGAGGTTTCTGCTATTCTGTGTTGTCAGGAAGATGAAAGCAGAAGAAAATGCATATGAAAAAATGTCTTTAGAAAATTTCTGTTTCATTCTGCAAACTGTTTGCTTTTTAACAACAGTATTCTGCCAGTTGTGGACCTGCCAAGCAAGACATGCTTGCGTGCTGCGCTATATGCTGTTATCCTGACTTTAGTAGGTAGACTCTCCATTGGCGAGCAGGATGCTAAAATGGCATTTATTTTCTACAGGTAGCTTGTCAGCTATTTCAGACCATGATATATCTTGCAATACTGACACCCCTGTATTGAGTGAAAACATGGAGAAGATTAACTATGCCTGCTCTAGGGTATGGCATTTGCACCAGATTGGGTTTTACTAACAAGGTGAGGTTCAGTAGAGGCATTTATAAGTTAAATGAAAGTTATTGTGTAAGACTAACACCTCTTTTTGCATGGAAGTAGTAAAAAATATTAATTCAGGTAATTTCTTTATTTATAGATGAGAAACTCTTGAAAATAATTTTGAAGTATCTGTTATACCCGTGGGATTTATTTTCCTGTGACAATTAATCTGTAAGTAATAAAACACCAATGTAAGAAATCACTTTTGATAGGCCTGTATTTGCTAAGGCCACGTTAGGTGCACATCTAAAGCACCTCATACCCTCTCCAAACTACCCACATATCTCAGGTCCAGTTTCTGTCAAGATCTTCAGGCACCCTAGGGGGCTTCTGAAATGCTATTATTTACTTTCACCACAGCAAAATGCTGGATGTTGGTGAATCGGGCCCATCTTCTGTTTATGCTTTTAGTGCTCATGAAAGAGTGCGTATTTAACAGCTTTCACTACATGCCCCTATGTATTACACCCGAATACAACTCAGCAGGCCATCCTCTAGGGAGCTGTTGTACCACTGCTGTGATTTATAAGGTCAAGACTTGCTGCTATCTGTCCACAGAACAAGAAATTGCCACACAGATTGGAACAGATTGACTGAAATGAACTTTAGATTGTACCATTAATTTAGGTGAGCATTATTCGAACTAATTAAGTATAATGGCTTTTTGGATTTTTTTTTTTCTGAGCATGTAATACCATGGCCATTATTCCTACCTTAACCTTTAAGAATTTTCATTCTTCATAGAAATACAAGTTATCTTTTAAAATATCCTTTATCACACTAGGTGGTGAAATATCCAAATATAATTGGATGTCATTTTTAGTTAGAAATGAAGATTGTTATGGGCAAATGTAGGGAAAAATCATGAGAGCTTATTTTGTACATCAGAAAGGCACTTCTTCAGTTGGTGGTTACTTAGTGAGACCGCTTGATCTTATAGAAGTTATCAGGTAGTTAATATACCATCACTGCATCAATTGCAAGAAGTGAAGCTATTACTGTCAATACTGCTTGAAATGCTGCAGCTTTCCTTAGAGTAGTGTCTACTCACACCTTTTAGTATTCATACCTTTAAAAGCATCTTTGCAGACACAACTGTTACACCCTGAAGCATTAAACTCTGACTCTTGAAAGTTATCGGCCTGTCCCAGGGGTAGTTAGTTTGTTTACAGTGTCATGCTAGCCATTTTTGTAGCAGGTTGGGTGGTGTCTGACCAGCACGGAGCAGGGTGCCTATTTTTGTTTGTGATGATCCTCTTAAACATACTGTTAGATTTTCTTAGGCTTTAAGTTTTCTGGAAGACATGGTGATTCCTAGCTCAGACATGTGAGATTTATCTCAAGTAACCTAGATAAATACATATATTTGTAAAACCATAAAATTATGCATGTGTGACACAGCTGAGAGAAAATGCAGCATTAAAATATTATTTGTCAAATCACAAACAAGGCCTAAAAAGTTTACTATTGTAAAAAGGAGCAGCTGCAGCAGTTTTTGTTAACAGATGCACCCCATGCTAGTAGAAGTTTTTCTATCATGTGTCAAGAGGGAAGAAACAAGCTCTCTGCACCAGCAGTTTTTTAACAATTTTGTTTACTATGATTTAATAATTAATATAATTTAATTCTTAAGGGCAGGAAAGCAAGTTACAGAGTCACTGGAATGAACTGCCCAGGGAGGTGGTGAAATCCCTATCCCTGCAGATGTTTAAGAAAACAGTGGATGTGGCACTCAGTACCATGGTCTAGGTGATTGCAGTGATGTTATAGGTCATAGGCTGGGCTTAATGACCTTAGAGGTCTTTTCCAGCCTCACTAATTCTGTGATTCTGTGATATACATGGGAGTAGTTTTTTCCCCAGAAGAAATTTGGACATACCTCTCTGTTTCCTCACCTGTATCATGTCTCTGGGTTCCAATGTAACAGAATTTAAACTGACTTCATTCAAGAGCATTTGATCAGAATATTAATCTTCTACATCAGGGAATTTTTTTACTTTAGATAACAGTCAGCACAGTTCTTTAGAGTAGGCCCTCTGAAGCTGAAAAATGCTGCGATAGGTATTTACAGGCCTATGCAATTACCAGCTTTTCTATCACAAGATATTTTCAGGAGAACACTCCTACCATTTAGGTTACATCTGATCCACAGTCATGCTAGCAGTTATCCTGGTACAACACATGTGGATCTGTACTGCAAACTCCTTGGATGTGAGGAACTGATATCTGCACAAAGCATGTTTTTTTATGGTTTCCTTTTGGGTAGCTCTAGTCTGTCCCTTAGGCTGAATATCCAGTATAAAAGAAGGAGATATTTGGATAATTTCTTCCAGGTTGTTATTTTCTCAGAAGGAAATCTGATTTATTAGATGGTTTTTCAATGGAAAAAAAAACCCAGCAGGAAATAAGCATTATTAGGAGATCTGCCATTATAATGCAGTCCTGATTTAAGTAACATGTGCATGTATATACAGCCCTAGTTAAATCTGTTTCAAATGGGATGATGGCTCTTTTGCATTGAAGTTTTTATTTTCCCTATTCAAATTGCATCAGAGGAGATGGACAGGAAATAGTTTCTGATGCTGTGAAGTACTTTGTGATTGCAGTTTTCCTGTTACCCCAGGATAAGGTTGTCAGTTTTTAAATGTTTGTGAAAAACTAGGTTAAGGGAGAGAGACTATCTGAAAACTGCTAGCAGTGTATTTTCTTCTGAGAAGGGTGGCCTCCTGAGAAAAAAAAACACAGTTCCAGTGAGTGAATTTGGCAATTTCAACAAGAGTTCTTTATAAGCTTAACTTTCCATCACAGACTAAAGATGTTGATAAATGAACACTGTGAATCAAATTTCTTAAGGTTTTGTTAGAATTCTCAGTCTTTACAAATAAAGTCCAAACTAACTAGCATTAGGATAACATTATCTGATGAAATACAGATGCAAAAAACAAGCTGGTTGTCTGCAGAATACTGCAGAGTACCTACCTTCTGGTGGTATGGAAAGAGTCACAGAGCTGAAAACGAAAAGAATCACTTGCTTCCACTTGCTTGCAATAAAATGTGCCACTGAAATCTATTAGCTACCAAAACAGTGTTACTATTGACCTGACTTGTCAGCTATGTGTTTAATATTTAATATATAATGATTTAATAGTTAATATAGATCCATTAATATATAACTATATAATATTTCTGTCACTGATTACTAAGAGTTTCATTAAGAAAATGAAACAAACATATTTCCTCCTAAAATATGTATCATGAAATACAACCTGAAGAGAACATCTATGAAACGTCTGAAAAGATTTCTGTTGTTTTGGCTTCTCTTTTTATAGATCCTTTCCTAGTACATGCAAAGTGCTTTACGTTTGATATGTGGAACCACTGGCAGTTTTTTAGCTCATTAGATACAAGAATAAATGCAGAGCTGACACATGCAAAAGAGTTAATTAAGTACTGCTAGGTCTGGTTGTGTCTTTGTGGTGCTTTTCCTCAGTAAATTACTGGTATTAACACCCGTGAAGACAATGTGTTTTGTACATGACCAGTACCAGAACAATTACTAAGGACCCTTTCTGTAAATAAAACTGTTAATGCACAGAACTATCAGCTCCCCTATAGAAGGAGATGGTTGAAGATTTCAGGGTTGAAATTTGGTTATTTCTCCTTCTAGACTTTCTTCTGTCTGTGCTTACATTGGAGCTTACCAGAGACATCTGCTATTAAGAACTACTTCAAAGGAGATGGGAACATAAAGGGAATACTCAACATGTTTTTGAACTCACTGTGAAAACCAGAAGTGTATGTTTTCTAGATTGATCCTCCTCCACATGTTTGTCCTAACAATAAACAAACCAATAATTTTCTCAGTTCCTTTGAGATGATAATGAGTTTCCTACCCTTCATTTCAGCATGTGCTGGTGCTGTAGTGAAGATAGTAGTAGTGATGTTCATACTGTTTTCCCTTACAACACAACATATATTTAAAAATCAATGCAATATTTAAACAGTACTGTTTAGAGTCTTAATCAACATGCAATTAAACCTTAGCTTTGAAGTACTTTGTCATGCCACATTTAAGTATAGGGGCTTCTGTATATGTCTCATGAGGTCTTCAGTATGGCACAATGGATAAGTGGTCCCTGCTTCTCAGAATGTGCAGGCACTGATGGAGATTGCTGTGTGTATGGAATAAGAGGGATGTATGCACATGCTATCAGTCAAAGGTATTCTGAGTCATAGCATGTGATTCACATGTTCTTTAGACTTTTCAGAATAGTTCTGCTGACGATCTGAAAGTATGTTCTAAATATAACCTTGTTGAGTTAGATAATGGTATCTTCTTCCCAACAGAATCATAGAATCATTTGG